>JAEDXJ010000092.1:0-67332 GCA_023014345.1 Galerina sulciceps
GCGGTAGAGCTCAATAGAACTACTGACTCTCGAATATAGTGCTCGCTAGAACATAGCCCAAGGATCCTAGCCTATTAGAGGATGTCATAAATAGGTGAGGATGCCAGGCGATGGACGACCTCGGGAGGGACATACCTCGAGATAACATAGGTAATCGTGGGCAAGGTTATACGATACTTTGTGAGTAAAATGTAATCGTTTTTGAGGTTGTTTAGAATATCCCAAATCATCACCTGTGGCGCATCGGCTTCATAAATCGGGGAATTCGCGTCAGATGTACGGGAGAACACTCACCCCGAGTGAACCGACCAAGATGTAGATCGCGATCGTCACTTGGAACGCCAGGTCTGGTGGCAGAAACGCCAGGCGTGAAAGGATTGGGGAGCTGAGGCACGGCGGTAGCATTGCCAGACATTTTACCAGCGAGGGGGACTCGAAATAGAGGCGGGCGATAACTAGTCACATTTCCCTTCCTTTAAGGAATCCAATCCAGAGTATCTTGGAGACATTACGCGATGAGAATGTCAGGAAAAACGTATGAAAGGGAACATTGTACCTACCTGTGCAGGGTTTAGACTCAGAACATCTTCCCGTCTTTGGTTTGCCGCGGCATTCCGAATCCGTTAATCTGACAAGGGGAATTGCTTATTCTGCTAGACCCTCCTTCAATACACTATATGCACCCTATACAAAGTCGAATTTATGGACGAGCAGACACTCAGATGGCATACAGACGCACCTGTCCACGGCGAACTAGCCAAATTAGAAGGCAAAAATTTTAATTCCGTTCCAAAGCCATTCGGCAAGTCTGGGATGAAGAAGGATGTGATGTGGGTCAAGGAAGCTCAGTTGTTAACGACAGATCGTGCGGAGCGTCAGCGTTGTGGATTTGTGGTTCGGCATAGGATTTATGATATTATCATCATGGAAAGTCCTTAGAAGTCTCAGAGTCAGACCCCGATCACTTTGAGCGCTTAGGCGAGGATTGAATGCTTGTGGGGAAAGCCGCATGCTTCGGGGTCTGGGAAGTCAATAACCTGCGCAGCTGTACGATGATGCGGAGCGATCTGGTGGTGTCCATGCAAACTGAAGTCGAACCCCAATTTCGTGAGCGATCTACTAGGAAGTGCGGGGTAGACGCTAAACTACCTTTGGGAAATGATTTGCAACGATCATGGCAGCCTGGCAGGATAAGCAAGTAGTCTTGGAGATGCCTATACGGCGTACGAATAAGTTCTTTGCGCTGTTTAACCGGCATGCTGACCATCGACTTCGAAACTTCCTCGGAATGTCTGGTACATTTCAGAAGACAAAGGGGATGACGGATATGTACAGCTGGATTGAGACTGAAGTGGGAATGAATATCAAGGGACCCGCCTTCAGCTTCATGCTGTGACTTTTGACAGACGTCGGCGGGCTTGGGCAGAATGACGCACTCATGATCAAAACCGCAAAGTCTGGGCTCTTGAATAGTATGCATTATATCTCTATCAAAGGGCAGTCGCAATTTGTTGAAGCTTCGGTATACTCAGGGATTTTAGAATAGTCACTGATTTAGAGGAGCCTTTGTGGACCCTGGCTCGAGGTCTTAGCAACTTCTCAGAGCCCGACAATCTCAGAAGATTGGGTACGGTGTAATGGACGAGGGAACGTTCCTCTTATCAGGAACAAGAGATGATCACGATAACGGCATGACCAGAAAGAGCGAAGCCTCAGAATGGGGGGATGGATCGACGCAGCGTATAACTGACACGATCGCCAAAAAAAAACCACTGTGGCCGCTTGGAAGTACAGTCTAGACAGAAAACTTCTTGATGGAGCCTGATCGAAAATCTTTAAATAAATGATCATACCAAAATTTACAGAAGTTACAATTTTCGATTTTCGCTTGCCGAACCAGGAGTTATTTCTTCGCCCACTCCTTCTCCAACTCCAAGATATCGTCCGCGCCTTCCTCGATCGTCTGCTCCGTAGGAATAAACGAGGTAAAGCCCAGGATCTCCTTCGCCCTTGTGGTATCCAAGTTAGTAAGCACGCCTGGGAGAGGTTTAATGTCCTCTAGCGCAATAATTCTGTCCGCGAGCTCCGGCCTGGCCTTCTTCAGGTGGGTAGCTACCTGGCCCCAGGTGTAAGTAGCACCGTTGATGATGAAGCGCTTGACATCCGTCTCTGGGAGCGGTAACTGCTGGAGAACTCGTACGTGACCCTTTCCTACATCTCGGCCATCGACGATCCAGTTGGGTGCGAACGGGGGGTCGCCTTTGTTGATGACAGTGTATATGAAGTCGTTGGTGCCCATCGTGGCCACTGAGGTAGGCCGAGGGAAGGTCTTGGGGTAAGGACCGACAACATATCCGGGAAGGACTAGGCCACTCATGTCAGATTTCCTCGACCAATGTCGTACGCGCTAAACTCACCTGTAGCGACATTGAGCTCAGGATGTTGGGCAGCGAAATCCCAAACTGCTTTCTCCGCCTTGATCTTTGCGGTGAAATAAACATAATATTTATCCCCCTTGTTCTTCTCGTATTCTTCGTCATCAGCCACGCCCCAATCTAAAGATATCCATAGTCAGAATCAGATCACATTCTCGAAGCTGTCAAAAAGAAATACTCACTCGTCTCGTTTAAGTTCAGGCCATGGAACGCCGGAATGTGGGTCGCTTCACAAAAATAGTTCACGTCATTAAAAGTAGCTCGAACGAAGTCAAAGCAGACATACGACTGAGGAGACACCCGAAAGAGCTTGTGACTACGATCTTCTTGACGCCAGCCTCTTGAGCTTGACGCACGACATTCAGCGCACCGTCAATGGAACTCTGGTGAGAAAAACGAGAGATAAATGATAGAAAAATGGAACCAGCTTATAGACACACACCTTGAATGTCTCTTCGATGTCCTTCCTCCCAGGCAGAGGGCATGCGATATGGATAACAGCGTCGACACCCTTCAATGCCTCAGCAAAGCTTCCAGTGACGATGTCATCCACCTGTACGAACTCCAACCCCGGTACTTTCACAGTCTCACCAGAAGTCGTACTTCGCGCCTCGGGCGGTCCTGTGAAAGCATATCGAAGTTAACTATATTCCTCAATGAAGTCGATCTACTCACCCTCGCACTCGGTAACCCTGCTTGAGAAGCTCCTCAGCTGTATGTCCGGCGATAAACCCATTGATACCAGTAACCTGTAAAAACCACGGCGTTATTACTCAGCTGCCGCGATCACAGCAGAACCACGCACCAAAACTAGCTCTCCCGACATGATAACGATGACGATGACGATAAACGGCTGAAAGGAAGGAAGATAAGGGGATACACTGAAGCAAAAAGAAGACGCAGGATTTATATAACACCTCCCAGCGCTCTCACCCAAGCGCCATGTTAATATATGCCAGAGCTGCTCCGGTCCTCCAGCCATCGCCATTTCCAGCAGATCATGCTCGGTGTTGGCACCCCAGATACACTTTGGAAGCCCCCTGGTGAGAAACGATCAGCCTGGTCCGAGGTGCAACCTTTATCCAGGACTGAGTACCCCTACCCCACTCTCACGTCAGCCAGGCACATCATTCCTAACCGTGGGTTCCCCAAAATACAGCTTGGAATACGGTTGGTACGCCGAGCTTCTCATCTCACTTGTCCCAGTTCAGAAATCAAATCATCAAGCTGCTGTCGTCGACGCCAAGGGGACAATGGATACATTGTCTGGCATGAGTCGAGGATGAGGACAAATGGCGCTTGCTGTGAAAACGGTTTGCTGTCGAAGGCTTGAAGAGGAAAGTTTTGGATACTGCTGCCTGAAAAGCAATTAAAAAATGTTAATGGGCAGATATCACAAAACTCTAACCACGGTTCCGCATGGGCAAAAATATAACTTGATGGATGAACTGACTTTGATGATCTAGAAGACACCCACAACTTGAAGGAGCCTTGAAATGTGTAAGGCTCCGATAAGCACCGGACCAGTGTGCAGCTATGTTCAAAAGCAGCAACCTGTCGAACACCAAAAGATGGTGGCAAGCAAAAAAAAAGACGGCATCGATTAAAAATGACTCTAAACGATCATCTGATGCAGTATATAACTAAATGAACGATCAGTCATCCCTCACGCTTCGATAAGGAATAAAGCGCATACTTTTAACAACGTCCCACTCAACATCTCTTCGCCATAAAACCGTAGCCAAACCACACCAATAGTTGGCTCCTCACGACTTCCGCCCGATGACCCTCTCCGTCAAGACCTCCAACCCAGCCTTGGCCTCGCTCTCCGGCAGCTCTTGCAGCACCTCCTTGGCTTTGTCCGCATAAGCCCGTGCCAGCGCTCGTCCTCTGCACACCTGAAGACCGGAGTACGTAGTCTCGAGCCTGGGTAGTTCGGTTCATCAGTTGGCTTATCATCAATTGGAGTAGGGTGTATAGGTATCAAAAAACAGCATGGACAAGGCAAAAACAAGGCAAAGGGGCAAAGCGGAAAGGGGAATGATGGACGACGAAGAGATAAACTTACCAACTCCACATCCCCAGGTTGCTCGAATTTCCGCTGGATGAGATCCCCAATCTCGGGGTGCTCCTCCCATGCGTAGAGGCTGGTCCTGTGGCTAGCCCGAGTTGCAGTCCGCGCCTCCGGGCTTGCCCAATGTGGCGGAGGCGGATTCGTAGTCGAGTACATCGTCCACGAGCTATATATCAGATAATAATATAATATTCATGTGGAAGTGGTTAAAAGAAGGATACCTGGAACGCAATCCCCAAATTTCTGCCATAAGCATATGCAATCTCCTTCCACACTTCACCTTCCTTGCATCCGCCAGGACGACCGCCGACCTCGCTCCTTTCGCCATCAAGCTCGCCGTCTTCAAATAGTTTTCTGCAGATAGATATTCCACGCGTCTCTGCTCGTCTGACCACCTCTGCCCTGCCCCTGGTCTCCAAAAGCGTTCGTCACATTGTCTTCTACAACGGCATCATCACCCTCGTCTCCAGCTTGACTTCACGCATTTGCAGAATCTCGCCGTCAACGAGGTTGGACAACACGCTCGCGATGAGCTCTGTGACTTCGCTATCGCCCAGCCGCGACAGCGCCGCTGATGCCCGACCAAGACAAAGTTCCCTCCTAGGACTGAGAGCTTGTTCCCGTATGAAGCTGGCGCTGACGGAGCTCCACGACGAAGTGCAGACTCGTCGATGACGTCGTCGTGGAGCAGCGAGGCGGTGTGCATCATTTCGACGATTGAGGAGCCGGGTTTGCGTGGGAGGACAACATTGGCCAGAGAGGTGGAGGCGACGCTTGGAGGGTGTACGCTTCAGTTGGTGGAGCGTCGATGGAGGTTCCGTCAACGAGAAAGTCGGGTCAAAGCTGGCTGTTTCCAGCGGCATGCTCGGGTTCCAGTCGTTCAACACGTCGGGACGCGTCAACGTCCGGTCCAGCTCGTCTGCCCGCCCCCTGCACCCTCGCACTCCGATTCCCAGAGTTTCCGACTCCAGTCCCACCCAGCCCGTTCGTGGCTTGTGCGAACAGCAACACAATCACTGGCCGCACTGCTTGGACGGATGTAGAAGTAATATTTCGTGATTTCGGTGATTGCTGGGTGGCCTGACCCGAGCATGGACAGCAGGAGGTCCGCAGGTCTGAGAGTTGGGGTTGTAGGACTTGAAGGGGTGGCCGAGGTTTTTGAACGACGTGGGCCGCGAGTGGTTTGTGTGCGCAACGCACCGCGACGACGTCGCAGACAGTGCTCAGTGTCGCGTGAAGACGTACAATACGTCGCTGGTGCATAACTATAGGGCACAAACCGATAGTGTGAGGCGAAATCGGAAGAGATGGATATTCTTACTGGAGTCGTTCCTTCTCTACCCGACTGTCACCCCTGCCTGCCCCGACACCGCGAACGAGCTTCAAGCTGTGCCAGCATTCAGTTGCATCTGAAGACGTTTATGTCGAAATACTCACGCGAAGGTCGAAAGTTGAGGTGAGTCATGAAATGAAAAATTCCGTCCTTCCGTGGAATTGATGGGACGGCGAAACAGCGATCCCTCGACGTCGTTGCTTCATGAAATTTTTCACACCTCAAACTTCTGAAGACAACGACAAAGGAAGATTCGAAAGCATATATTTGAACAAATCGTACAGTAGAATACAAGTAAGAAAAGAAATTATCCATCAGACAGACGCTCAACTCGCTGACAAGGCATTCGAACGACTCATACGAGCACGCCCAAGAACCCGCCAAACGTCCTCGAGACCTCCACGAAGGCGGCCATGTTCTCAGTATAACGAGTGAGCGCGGATGTCATCGAGTGGATATGAAGGATGCGGCATTTGTAAAAATGCGAGACTCGGTCAGTTTCTGTAAACAGATCCTGATTGAGTATGTTCTAAAGAATCCCAAAATGCAGGGGGGAGGTTTATATACTTTTCGTGCATGGTCTGTGCGCGAGTTGAGTCACGTGGTTTTGGCGTTCTATTTTGAGCCCTCGTCAGCGCCTGTTCTGGCAGCTACCTCCTGCACTTTATTGCGCTCTCGGTTTATTTCAATGCATAGTGTACATGGATATCGCGTGGGACCCATTGCGAATATAAATACCAATATTTAAATCCGACGCGCATTTTATTTGGACACATGTACATATACACCGCCAAACGGTAACAATGTGGGAGAAACATTTTGATCAAAACCTGTCGACGACATTTGCCCACCTGCCAGGCATGTTGATGGCATGTCGGCTCCACATCGAAATCGCACTAATAGGATGCTGTCACCAGTTTGATGTTGTGGGGATGTTAGCCGAAAACATTGTGGACAGCTGTGAGCCCAGGTCAGGGAAATGGCCTCGGGCTGGGCAGATTTTTGATAAATTTCAATGCTAATTTTCTGTTCTTACTAGTTCATTTTCAGGCCGACTACGAAAGTAGCACAGTAGAGTTGAGAAAGTCAGAAATATATTCATTCAAGAAGCCATACAAGTAATAACTAGAGGGAACCAGACACGAAACTGACCCAAAAGCATCCTGAGCTGCTAATGGAACCACCTATTCCGTCGCCAATGCCACCAGAACTTCACTCCGCCTACACGCAACTGAGATGGGCCAGTTCGGTGGCAAAGAGAGCGAGGGGTGAATAACCGACTGTCTTTAACGAGATCGGGTTACGACGGCGTGGTACAGGGTGTAGCTGTGGAACAACGAGGGGCAGAAGGTGTGCTTGGAGGTGTGCTTGAAGGCGGAACTGCAATAAATAGTAACGTGGTGAGTACTAATAGGCAGAAGGGACATCAGAGCCATGACCGCGCACAGGCGCACGGTGAGGGAAGGAACATGGCAAAGGAAACAACATGAAAAACCGCGCACAGGCGCACGGAGAAGAGGAGAAGAAGAAAAAAACAGAGCAGATGGAACAACAGATAGGTGTGGTGACATTTGCGTGCAAACAACAAAACTGAATACAATAAAACAAGACGGAACGCGCGAGGGAAGCGAACGGGAGGATAGGATGGTTGAGGGCAGAGGGAGCGTTTCGTGTTTGGTTGTGGTTGAAGCTGACGACAGCCAAACATCTGGGCGGAGTTTAAACGACTTAGAGGATTTTCGAAAATTGCTGCACGGACCTTCTCACAGTAAGCTCGAAATCTTTGTTGTTTTGGTAATGTGAAGAGCTTAAATAAACTATTTAAGCCATTTATTAACTTAATTCCGCGAATTGGTTCCATTAAACTTGTATTCAGTGTTGTAGCAAATTTAGCCCCTCAGATTCTACAGACATTGGCCGAAACATGTGAGCCAGGTGTTGAGCGGCTGGCGTGGACCTTTTCCTTTCCAGGTCTGACGTGCCTTGCCATCCATGCCGGAGACAGGTTGATCAAAACCTGTCAAGCGGAGATTGGCTCAATGTGTCATCGACCTTTTTGACAAATGGTGGTGTAGTAAAACCCAAGGTTATCCTCCTCCCGCCAGGCATCAATGAACTCTATAGACTCCTTATAACAAGCATTGCGAGCCGGAAATCAATCAGTCTGTACGTATATAGCGTACCATGACGGGACAAATTTGTGACAACTCTCTTCCACCCAAAACACCCAAAGTTACACCGATCGCGAATTCACCAACGACAAACCTCCCGTAGAATTTTCAGGCGTCTGAGCACAATCATAAAACACCATCGGCAGGGTGAGTTCTGGGCTCGAATTTTCCCTGTACATCCCAGATTTCGTCCTTCGGTACACACGACATGCCATGAAGTTGATAATGGCGAGATTGGGAAGGGAGAGAAGGACTCGATAGACCGACGGGATCGATTCTATGAAGAAGACGATGGTTAACGTGAACGAAAGGACCAGCGTCGTTCTATATGGCAAGGGAATTGACGTAGTTAGTAGGCTGGCCCAAGTCTGAGGTAGATCCAAAGTCGCACACACAAATAATACGCCTGCCCATCCCTCAACAACCCCCTCGAAAACGTCGGCAGGTTTTTCCCAAACACCACAACTCCAAACGCCTCCCTAAACCTCACATCCCCCATCCTCCCCGGCACCGTAAGCCTCCAAGAAACAGCCACAAAAACAAGCGTATCATTAACCAGCGGAGCCACAATCCCCGTCCACGCAAACGTCTTGCTCGCCCTACCCAAACAATTCTTCGTCGGCCCGACGCCGCGGATGTGCGCGAGGAGCACGCTGGCAAGGCTGCCCCCGAGGATGCCGAGCCAGGCGAGGAAGAAGAAGAGGATGATGGGGGGGTGGTCGTGGTACATTGCGCGCACGCGGAAGAAGAAGAGGAGGGAGGTGGATTGTGTTGCGAGGATGTAGAGCCAGGGGCTTAGGTTGAAGTTTGGGTCGCATGGGCCGAAGAAGGCACCTGGGGGACGGAGATGGTTTGGGTTGGAATTAGCCTGATTGGTCTAGGCTGCTTCTGGGATGACAGCTTAATAGCGCTCACTTGTATATATTGTGACTACAAGTAGGCAGGCCAGAGTAGATACCCTGCAGGAGATCCGTCAGTTTATTCAATGCTGGAATGAATCCCGAGCACCCACCTCGAGATGCAGTACACAATCGACGGCAATCTCAGCGGATGTCTCGTCAAAAGCTTATAGTCAGCGTAGACGTTGCTCAGCATATCCCAGATGTGTACCTGGAGTCCAACAGTGAAACGACTGAGACTCTGAAAGAAGACAAGGCCGGCCTGAAACTCACGACTAGAGCAGCAACGGGAAGGTAGGACGCGACCGTCAAGTCAGAGCTTACTGAAAGCGGGAGAGCAGGGAGGTCTAAGGTCGGAGGCGACGAGCCTAGCTGGATCGAAGAAGGCAAAGACATTGACGGAGCTCGACTAAAATTCAGAATTCATAAAAATGGGATCCACCGAGGCGACGAATTTATATCTGAAAAAAAGCTGTCCAAATCAACACAGCGAACAACGCAATTGAATCAAGCGAGGACGCGTGGTGAATCACCAAGACACACGATCCAGCATGAAGATATTTATCATATTATCAAAATGCGCTGCGTGAAAGATTGGGCTAATGCCTTTGTGGGTTAGCGTCAATATCAATGGGATATGCCAGAGAACAAAAACAGAAAAAGGAAGAGGTTGAGAGATTTGATTTACGAGAGCTCGAGTCCGGGTAAGAATGCAACATGCAACAGAGGACGAGGAGAGATACACTGGCAGGATGCGATTACCTACCTCGGTACATTGCGCTCTCGTCGTTTCTGAAGCAGACCTTATTGAGCGCAAGATAAAAGGCGGTTGGCTGCGCTGCCAGTTCCACTCCCAATGCCGAGGAATGAATATACCCTTCAACAATAAGACATCCAGCGATCAGCGTTTAGTGGTTAGAGAGAAGATCAAGATGCCAGGCCTAAGTAGGTCGGTCAGCGCGGCTTCTGTGGTGTCAAAGCCGATCATTATCAAGTTATGGTTTGGCGAAGAGCACGAATTTCAGATGGAAGAAAAAGCAAGCTAACAAATCATTATTTTTCTGTTCGTCATTTTTGGTGCTGGCCTGTCGCATTGGATTGAATTCATCCAAGTCGGTCAGAGCAATCCGAGTCCTCGAGACGAATTCAAAATAAGTTCGACTTCAACAAAACCTGCGATGTTCGAAAGCAGCGCCTTCCAAGCGCCTCTGGAGATCGTATGGCCCCATTTTACCGCGATTACTCTTCATGTCGGCCAGCGGCATAACAAAAAATGCCTGCAACGCGTAGGAGGTAGACCAGTCTAGGCAGCGAACTCAAAGCCTGCGCAAGGTAGGTATCACGGCCGATTTATCAATGCCTGCGACCGCATAAGGTTTTCGATGGTGGCCAGAAGGTTGCAAGAACCAGCAAGATTACAGAGGGTATTCGTTTAGGTAGGGCCCATATCAGATCTGACCGTTCTACTCAGCACTCGTCTGAACCTCCTCGAGCGGCGTACTAGTACGACCAGCACGTCGGACTAAGCCTTTTGGATAAAACTAAAGGCATACAGAGGACCTCCGCTGCGAATTTCCTAGTCGTGTCCGTGGCCCTGGCGGCGATATACCCCGTCAATCAGGCCAAGCCGCTCCAAGCCGTCGAAGCGGTCAAGATTGACCGGCGACGTTCATGCCAAGTTTATGCATGCTTTGCTGTTCGGATGTCATCACCAGTAGACCTCGAGCTCGAAAACTCTTTCCGTCCCACTCGCCAAGGACTTGAAAACGCCTAGAGGTGACCACTCCAACACTGACTAGAAGAGAATTATTCGCTAGAAAAGAGCGTCATAATTAACGCGAGAAATATGTCGTCCGTCTCCAAGGTGATGTGAGCGACGAGTGCCAAGTCTGGAACATGCCGGTTGATGAAAAGAAGACGCGGGCTGATTTAGTCTCTGTTCAAATTCTTCTTCCACTTCCTTTCCGCACGTTCGAGCTCGCCGTTCTTTCTTCCTTCCCCCCGTCCACGTTGGCCCCGTCTTCGACACCCAGTCTTTCATTTTATCACCTACACTCATTAGACCCACCATGTTCGCCCAGCTCGTCGCCGTCGCTGCCTTGGCTCTCTCTGCTCAACGTACGTGGTCTGTCTGATGCGAGAACAACAACATTGATGTTCACCGTCTTCTTCTCCAGCCGTTATCGCAGCAGCCTGCACCAGGAGCTACACCATCCAGCCTGGAGATTTCTGCGACAAAATCTCGCAGGCACAGAACGTATCGACGTCAGTGCTCGTCACTTGTGATCGAACCGCGCAACCCTGACCCGACGCTGTCACCATATTTAGGTACCAACTCGCCGCTGTCAACAGCGACAAAGTCAACTCGGGGTGCTCGAACCTCATCCCCGGCGAGTCTCTCTGCCTGGCCCAGGACGAGGCAGAGGACTGCAGGACGACGTACATCGTCCTTCCCGGAGAGACATGCGCGGACATCGCGCAGAAGAACGCACTGAACACCACCATCCTCTACCTCAACAACCCCCAGATCGACGAGGCGTGCAGCAACATTTACGATGGCGAGGTTTGTCGTCCCCTTCCTTCCTTCCTTCTTTTTTTTTTTTCCTTTCTGCCTTCTCGAAAATCCTGGAGCTTACTCTAATTCTCCGCCCAACAACAACAGGTTCTTTGCACCGCTAAAACCGTTCAAGCTCCTCCTATCCCCGCAGGCGGCGTCGCCCTCCCCGCGCCCAACGCCGCCTCCACCACCCTCGTCGCGCCAGCCGCCATAACGCCCGCAGCCAATGCCGCACCAATACCAGCTGCACCCGCGCCCGCCGTCACACCCGCGCCTGCAGGCGACGACAGCTGCGACGACGACTCTACGCCCGCCGCTGACGATAACTCGGACGATTGCGATGCGGACGATAGCACCGGCAACCCCAGCCCACCAGCTGCTCCGGCCGCTCCTGCTTCGAAGCCCGCTGCGAAGCCCGCTACCACTCCGGCTCCGGCTCCGGACACCAGCGATGACGACGACGATGACTTGCCTTTCTGCGACGAGCTTTAAGCGTCGTTGGCTTTTGCGCCCGTCATCAATCCATCAACCCGGTTCCATCCCACTACTCTGTCACCTAATTTATTCCGCCACTACTCGCATAGACCGCACTCTTACTCTTACTCTTACGCCCATACATTTGCATCATTCCTCATATCCATTAACACGGAACCCACCTTTTTGATCCCTGTCATTTCCCTCTCTCATCTCCTCTCTCTCTCTCTTTCTTGAGCCTGCCAGATCGTCTTAGCACATCTGCCTGCATACGTCATACGTCATACGTCTACGTCTACGTACATACTCAGTTTATACCATAACCCTGTCCTCCTCTTCCTTCCACTGCCATCGTACGGCCCTACAGTGGCGTGCACTCTCACTCTCTTCTAGCTCTAGCTCTAGCTCTAGTTGCCTTCTATCGCGGTCCTTAGGCGACTTGCGAGCTTACGATTATCCTTACTCTTTACGCCCTCACGCCGGTCCTGTGGATCGGTTTTATGGGTTTTTTGTTACATATGCTTGTTTCTGCGCTCTGTGAGGCAGATTTGGAAGAAAAACATAATTTTTTTGAACGGGTGTGTGGTTCTAAGTATGCAGGTGCCACGCAAGGTATGGTTCTGCCCAACTTCTATTGGTCTCTATAGCTACTCTCTACAAGGTTCGATACACATCGCTGAAGAGCTTTTACCCCACAAAATCGAAGAATTCAAGACTCATTTTCGACGCGAATCGATATTGCGCGCTGAAAGATATTCCTGCTCCAAATTGGCCTTTGCAGTTGCTATTTCTCCCCAGACTGGTATTCCACAAGTGAAAGTCATCACTTGCAGGGAGACCTTCTGGGATAGCTTGAGTCACGGCCACTACCAGTCGGAACCACACTTATTCTTGCTTTTCATTCTTCATCATCGATCGGACAAACAGCTCTTTCCACCACATGCACAGTTAAATATTTTACGACAAGATATTTAAAATTTACATAAGCTTTATTTCTACATTGGGTCGTATAACTGCTTGTGAAAAGGATAAGAATTATTCAAGTTAAATATATTTAGTTATTATGTAAGATTTTTCCTTGCATAAATTTCGTTTGTCTTTCAAAAAAATTTCAAGATCTTACATATCCTTTGTATAATTTTTCATTCTTGAAAATTATGTGAAAGCTATTCAAGCCAATAGGTGAAAATTTGACGAATAATTAATAAAAAATCCTTTATTAAATAAATTTCATTTTATTGATGAGAGAATATGCGATTCAATATCGAAATAAACTTTACATAATTTTTATATATCTTATTGGAAAATATTTTACTGTGCGTGTTGTGTTCTTTACTGCAGCCTTTCACTGTTCAACATCTCATCTCCCAGGTCACCGCTCACCGCTCAATCCTTGGGCCACAGCCTTTCTGGCGGCCAATATCAAGACTCCTCTCGATTCGGAGTGGTGTACTGAATATGTTCTCTTCCACCCACCATGGATGAACGTATTTCTAAACAAGGACTATCCTTCCTGCCTGTCTTCCAAGGTTCAATCTCGTGAACCACAGAATAATCAAGGAAAGCAAAAATATAATGCACGCTGAGATGGTAGTATCTGTGTCCTGGGTCGTTCTAGCCTCTCGCGGCTGTGCATCAGCTTGCATCATATGAACCTGCGGCTCCGAAAGATGGGTTGCAAGCTCGGAGGTCAACAAGGCAGACGTCGACAAGGCACAAGGCTGCCAAACTTACGACCGCCAGCGCTTACAATCTCCTAGCTGGTATCGCAGGGGTCAGTGCTAAGTTCGGTCCGATGCAGCTCTGACTGTTATGTCGATGAACTCGATTTCATGAACAATTCGACTGATTGTGCATGAAATCTGAGAGGCGGGCGAGCAGTTATGTTTCTGACAAATATACAAATTGTCGCCATTGATCCGAACCTCCAGGGAATCAGATGTGGGCCACCCTTTAATCATGAAGCGATGAAGGCACAAGGGCTCATCTCTTCTGTTATGTTCAGCATCTCGTCTACCACATCAACCATGGGCAGCTGCCCCCCCTGGGATTGTAGCAACTCCCGTCTGATGAACCTGCGGCTCCGACAGCATGTAGAATGCAGGCTCGGACTAGGCTGACATACTTACCACCACCAGTTCCTCTGTGACTAGACACGAGTAGCTGGTACCTGGATCAGCGCTATCGTCGGAGTGACCGATTGAACGCACGCGAATCGATCTCTGATTGTTGTTTCGATGAACTCGATTTCATGGGCGGTTCGACTGGTTGAGCAGTAAGCGCCATGGCAAGGAATGTCGAGTTTGGGACGAGTCCTCGTATCCTCGCAGGCGACGGTATCCAAATGTGGTTGAACAGCTAGGTTTTCAGCATATAATATGTCGCCTCGAACCCACCCAGGAACAACCTAGAAACCCCCACTCTTCGCGATTCTTCGAGAAACAATGGCCATCCCTCCTGATTCATATCCAACGTCGCCGTCTTGGACCCATCCGCGTACTTGCCTCCCTCGATAACTTTGAATTAGCTATCGAGTCTTACGTCTCCATGCCGCTCTAGTCGTGAGTTTTCGATTTTGGAACTTTGCTTGTTTCTTCACGGGCCCTTACTACCAGGTGCAAATTTGGGATATGTTGAATAATGTCAACGCTGATTACAAACTCTTGACAAGACATCGAATGACTTTTCCGACAGGTATATATTTCATCTCTAGGTATGCAAATAATTTTCGTACATGGCTGCTACACAAGCTAATACTGCGCAGATTCTCTACTTTGGCTTATATGCTTATGGTCACAGTATTCGAAAGTGGGTAGTACTATCACTTTTGGAGCCACAGACTCGTCTTACCAGCCAGGACATTTAACATTTAGCTGCCGCCATTGGGACTGCGAAAAGCTTTACAAGGTGATCCCTTGGATATTTTGCATTGCCATGCCCTCCACCTCGCTCCTGTTTTTCTTCCGTGTTGCCGCAATGTACAACGACTACAAATCCGTCATTGCTTTCTTCTTCCTCATGTGGCTTGGTATCCTCGCAGGAGGTGTCACCAGCGTTCTCAGTGTTCTCAGCGACGCTGGATCAAACATTGGACCCACAAGGCGCTGCATAGGTGGAAATATGAAGACCTTTATCTGGACCGGCATCATCGTCCCCCTTGTTAATGACTCTCTCATTTTTTTCGCTATATCATTTCGGCTTATGCTGATTGGATTGGAGGAGAGCGTTCGAATTAGAGACGCATTCAAGGTCATCGTCTTTGGCAAGGACCTTCCTGCATTCTCAAAAGCCCTGCTGCGTGATGGGCAAGCTTATTACCTGTGTGTACCATGCAGACTTATTCTTGGAAGCGTTGGCAGAAAAATTTGATCTTGCTTTGCTTTAGGACAACGCTCGGTTTAACTTTCACGACGACAATAATATTTTCATCCAATCACTTCCCATCGTTTATCGAACAATTTTGGCAATGCTAACTTTTGTGATAAATATAATGGCGTGCCGTGTGTATCGAAGAACAAAACTGGAGTATATAGGGAAAATAGTTTGGCGGAAACCAGCTTGCCTATTGCTTTTCGGGAGGGTTCTCGGATAGCCGGTTTGGCCATGATACACCAGCTCATTGAAGGTTACTCAGGCTGGACTCTTCGTTTTGAATACTTACTATATTGTCCGATTCAAGAATAATCTAATACAATAATATTAAAGACTAAAACTAGAATGATAGCAGGGTTATAGGAGTGGAATACGATATTATATGCGACGCATTTGACCTAACATTACAGTGACAAGTGGCATTCAGCGATACGAACTGTCAGTATCATAAGTGAGTATAAAGTACATGCAGAGTACAGTGTGTAATCAACGACGCTGTCCACAACTATCAGCCTGAATATGCGAGCGTTAGGATACCTAAAGTCAAAAAATCTGAAAAAAAGTCCATACCGATTCAGACCGTCTTGATATGTGATACACCGTCCTGAGATGCCGTCCCCAGCTCAGTCCCATTAAAAGTGTCGCGCTTAGTTCAACGACCTTGCTAACTTCAATTTCCAAGGTGGTCGACTTCAGCGTATTAAATCCCGAGCCTGAGCTACTATCTGAGGTGAGGTAGCGCACGTCGTGGAAGTCGTCCTGTGGGCCAACAGCAAAATGGTGGGGACTCGACGTGCCTGACATCGAGAATTTCGAAGAGACAGCCGCCGCTATCTCGTCAGCGGCTGGCCGAAGGTTGTGTTTCTGTATACGCGGCTGATCATGATGTTGGAATGACACAATACGCGACTACTATCGTTATTTTGAGAGACGCATCGTCGGACGAAAAGGCGAAGAACCATATCATGTTGATCATGCTGACCACTATAGTTATCCTGTGCGTATATTAGCAAAATGCGTGGTCCTTTACTGTCAAACAAAGGCTGGACATACAAGAAACAGATCTGGTCTTCGAGTAGGTACCTCGACGATGCATTGCCGTATGCAAAATTTCGTAAATGTTGTAGCCAGTGTGCTATTCCTCCTCCTCGCCCTATGTTGTTCTGCCAAATGAAAAGCGTGGTCGCAGCCAGGAGGAATGCATGATGTGCGAAGATCATGACAAGGCCAGCACCAACGTATTGGCCCTCGATCGAATCAATGCAATGCAGGGCTCCACTGTTTTGGCTTCCATCCACACCTATCACGAAGGTCATGCTCGCGCCGATGACTACTGCTAATGAAATTCCAAGAAAAATGAAAACGAAGGCGTTTGTCCGAATATTACTCGGATACGGAGAGAGCGAGAAAGAGGTCGAAGCCACGACGACGACGTAGATCACTGAGAGGGCAGTTTCAAGGGAACTGCAGTCGCGGACAGGAATAGCTACGGAATATATCAATGAGAGCACCATTGATGAATGCTTCACATGGCTCACTCAAGAATATTGTCTCCAGTGCATATAAGTAGTTATCCTGGAAATTTATTCAATAATGCCAAAAAAATTTTGTACCACCGTGATATAAAATATCGTAGTCGTCGCTGCTTCATGCGAGGAGAGAAGGTAATAATCGTCTTTGATGTTGTGAAGAGCATCCCAAATCATGATCTAGAGGCGAAGCAGGGACAAATTATATAACAGTGCTGTTATTCTGGAGCAGCACCACTCACAAACAAATCCGGCATGAAATGAGCAGGAAAACCCTGCCTGAGGGTGTCGCTAAGTGAGGGAGAAACAGAAGTCATCACAGTCGCTGTAACGAGATAGCACCGTTACTAAACGTTATAGGCCAAGTACAAAGGCGACTTCAAGGGTGGGAAGCGGATAACCTCAGTTGTGCGAATGGAGGCGGGTTTATCTTATTCTCTTTCCATCTGTCCGAGTGAAGGGGTGTCAAGGATGCAGACAGAATGTTCGTCGTGTTTGAGAACTAAAATGGTGAGATAGGGAGTCAAGACAGCTGTTCATAGTTTTTGGAGCAACAGTTCATCGCCAAGTTGATGGAGAATTTAGGCAGCCCGTGGAATTCAGCGTAGGTGGGACTTGAAGAAATTGGAAAAGAAGTGGTCAGTGGTGGAAGGGGCATCACGATCGTGATGTTGGATTGTTCATTTTGAGTGATGCGGGAATGATCCTCTCACAGCGCACTTACAACTGCTATATATTATGCATTAATTTCTTATCAAGAAAGGTTGTCTATTTGCGTACTTACCTTCATTTGTCGATAACATGATGCACAACAGGCCTGAGATGCTGTGGCCATCCAAGTGAGTGTTGGTGGAACTCTTTGCGGGCAATTTATATCAGGACTGCCAAAGAATTGTTGAACAAGAACAGCAGCTGTCACTTTTCCCCACCCAACAAGGGAGGAAAACCATTGCAACATTCGCTACGATCATTAACCCAGACATAGATGTTCAACTCACGAAAATATATTCCGATAATCTAATATAATTAGCAAGGTCCAATGGAGCCGCCAAATAACAACGCCATCATCGCAACTTCCGCTACACCCGTAGCGCCTTCAGATGCGAACAAGCCATGCCATATAGAGAATCTGCATCAACGCTTCCAGGAGCAAGAATATGATCCTCCGCCGACGCTGTGCCTGTGTGACTGTTCCTGTTGCATGCGTGGCTGAAACACTGGACGCGTCGGGGAGGATAACAGCTCGTAATGAGCGAAGCTGTGGTGGTCATCAGATGAAGAGACGACGCCCATATGGAATTCTGCATACCAGGAAGAATGCGTAACTTGCAAAGGCATAAAGAAACACGAGTGACCATAGCGGTCCTTTCAAACCCAAGAAACCAGCCGCTAGTGTGAGTATGACGCTTGAGCAATGAAATTAGTCCCAGTGTAATGATAGAATAAAAGCAGAGCACATACCCAACAAACTTGTAGCCACCATATGCAAGCAGTTCAGTGACCTGTGACGAGCCTTGGATGTTGAGAATGTAACACCCAAGTTTCACGAACAGAAAGTCGAGAAGAAGGACGACAGTTGCGCGTGATGCAGACTCGCCAAGTATCTAAAGGCCGACGTATATTGAGCCACAAACACCTTGGAAACCTCAGTGCGTACCAGAGGGGAAAATCGCTCGTTAATTCCGGAGTGCAGAGTCGTCAAGAGGATATAGGTGAATATAGACATGACTGCGGACATAAAACGTTAGTGCCATGAATAGAATGAGATCTGAGGCACGAAAATCAATCGGATAGCACGGTAAAAGTGCAGGCGACGCGTCGTAGGGTCGAAAAGAACTGAGATATTTGGACAAGATCTGCCATGTCCTGAGGTGCAAAGGCATTGACTCACCAGGAATGTACAGATCAGGGCTATTCAGATCCTCTCTCGGCGGAAGCCATTCTCCTTGAGCGCGAGGCCGACGGAAATATGTTTTGTGAAGCCATGGAAAAACTAGAAGCCGTAATTTTCGTATGACGTATGAATTCGACACGTTGAATTGGTTTGATGTTGCTCGACGGAATAAAGGTTCCAAACTTGAAATGACGGTTCAGTTCTCAAAAAACACGTTGATAAAGAACATTGACTCACATTTCTTTGCACGTAGTCTTGTCCAGCAGCTACGGCACTATGTCCCAGTTGCATACCCAATTGTGCCGTTGTTCCGTCCAGTCCCCAAGCAGTATAATCAGGTGCATGCATTTGCGGCTGTGGCGGTTGTACTGGATGCTGCTGCATGTGATGCATGTTCATGCTTGTCTGATACTGTGGTGGCAAAGGTGGTTGGGAGTGTTGGAACGGAGTTGTGTACGCAGGAACATGAGTAGGATAAGCTTGAATATTTTGAGAGTGTTGATGTGCTTGTTGTTGCTGAAGTACAGGTGCTGGAGATGAAGAAAACCGTTGGTAGCCTTGAGGAGATGCAGGCGTAGAAGGTGGTTCAGGGATATACGCCGGATGAGTAGGAACTGGGTGCCGGAGAGGCGGTGGCGAATGTGAGTTGAATTGGGACATTTTGGGCGCTAATGAGCTCTACGCGCTATTATGTACGACAACTTCAACGTTCTCGGAGAAGGAAGACGAAGAAATCGAGCAAGACGCGCTGCACAGCGCACACGACGTGGAGGTAGTCTTCCAAATAAAATACGCACAAACAAGTCGGCTTCTCGGCCTGATTAGGGCAGCATCTCGGTGACCTGAAGGACTCTTCAGGACTTCAAACATTGTCAACATCCGAGTCGGTGGACCTGCCCATAGATCAAGGAGACCCCAGCTTTCCCGTCGCTTCAAGTTCTTCTCTCGGACATCATTTGCTCACACGCAAGGGTTTAAAAATGACTCGGAGCGGTCGGGTTGACACTTCAGTGTTCAATCTTGATGGTGTGTAGACTCGACTGCCTACCCTCTTGAATTATCTTGGGAAGAGATCGCGGACTGTCGTTCTTATAACTCGTCAAACGTTGGTAGCGACCAACCGTGGTCATGTCCTTCTATTCCTGTACCGATCGAATTTGGGCAAGCTGCCTGGCGGATAGAGAGGATTGAATATTCTATATAAACTGTTGCTCTGAGTTCAGGTTGGCTGCAATTTTTCGTTTCGTCTCATCGACATGAATTCCTCTACCACCAATGTAGCCCAATCGCCGGATCCTTTGAACATTGCGACATACCTTCCCCCTACTTTGGTGTTTGAACTCTCCATCCTAAATTATGTTTACGTCGGAACTTTATCGGTAAGTTCTCTTGTCTTCGCGGTTTTTTTGAACCAACGATGCTCTAGGTCATGGTCTGGGACCTGCTGAATAACCTCAGAGCCGATTATTCAATTTTGTCGGAGCACAAGATGAGGCTGCCCACCATAGTCTATTGTCTATCAAGGTAATGCTGGCTATTCATGTACACAAGTATAGTGTTGCTGAATATAGATAGGCTTAGCACTCTTGGATTCTTCTTGACCATCGTCATTTTGTGCAGTGAGTTTCTTCCTGAAAGTCTGGAACAATTTGAAGACGGTGTATTCTAGCCGCACCCGTAGGCCATTGCGATACCTTCGGCAAAATCATGTCCGGAGCCCTTGCCACTGCGATATCGTCAACTTCGCTCTTATTTTTCCTGCGCTTACGGGGAGTATACAGGGACAACATCTATGTTGTCTTCTTATTCTTCATGCTGTGGCTAGCCGTCTGTGCTGGCAGTTTGGCAAGCGCGTTGACGACAACCTGGATAACCATCGGACCAACAAAATACTGCATTTCAGTGAAGTTTCCACCTATGGTTTCCGTGAGTGGACTCCTAGTCGTGGTAGACGATACACTGGTATTCTTGGCCATTTCATGGCGTGTCATGACAATTTCATTCAACGATGTACGAACTCTCAAAGGCGCTGTGGACAGATTTTTTCATGGCACAGACCTTCCGACATTCGCAAAGACTCTGCTACAAGACGGCCAGGCGTACTATTTGTCAATTCTATTTTCTATTTTACCAAAACGGGAGTGAACTCTTACCACCGTACTTAACAGGAGCACAATCTTTTTCAGTTTTGCGACGACTATCATCACCTATTTAAATTCCATCTCGCCAGTCTATCGGGGAATGTTCGGCCCTCCAAATCTCCTCGTAATGAACGTGATGGCCTGCCGTGTGTTTAGAAACACGATGCTTGGAATCTACAGGGATAGCACTCCAACAAGGACCAGCAACAATTCACTCCCGAGGATCCGCCCAGTTTCGTTCAACACACAAGATGTCGTGTTTACGTCGACATCTGATACCGGTACGTGATATCCATTGGGCAAATTGAACGTACGGATAGAAATTGAACGTACGGATAGAAACTAAAGATTGTGTGGGCTCGGTATCCCAATCAAACCGTTCATGCATGGTTTGAAATTCGAATTGCGTCACTCATTCTCAAAACCCATTCTTTTAGTCAAATATAAAAGTAATCTACTTTACGAACTCTGAACCCGTATTTATAATGTTTATCTTCTTCAGTATAATCATAGTTTTGACCAACAAATCGTGATGATCTGGGCCCAATGATCTTCGTTGTTGTTTGGCACAGCCAGTGTCCCTCACAGTAATGGACAAATAACTCGGCTTCTTGGCTTCATTAGCTCACACTGGTTCAGGTCCATGCTCTTCGACGACTCCAACCTAATCTTGCCTCGTAAACCCACCCATTACTCCAACCTCTCGTCTTTGGTTGTTAACAACACATGTGCAACCAGAAAGACTGCTAAAAAGGCAGGTAGACAATATCAGTCCACCAGGTCTGGTTGAGGTAGAGCCGACTACATTTCTGATAGTGTGCAGATCATCAGAACCAATCATGTATCCACTCGAGTCACTTAGCCTTCGGTTGAGATCTCGTACTGGTTACTTGACGAGGTCAAGCGTTGGTGGCGCTTAATTGAGGCCGTGCCTGTCTCCTCATCTGACGACCTTAATCTGATCGAACTTCTTGAGCGAAGCTGTTTGCCAGATTGAGAGTGCTAGATTGCATATATAAACTGTCGCTGTATGTCAGGCTGACGACATAATTCCTCCTCTCATCTTCCCGACATGAATTCTACTGCTGCCAATGTACCTCTATCTCCGAATCCTTTAACCATTGCAGCATACCTTCCCCCTCTTTTGGTGTTTGAACTTTCTATCCTAAATTATGTTTTCGTTGGAACTTTATCGGTGAGTTCTTCCGTCTTCACGTTTCTATTCAATTAAAGATGCCCTAGATCATGGTTTGGGACCTGCTGAACAACCTCAAGGCCGATTATTTGGTATTGACAAAACATAAAATAGGACTACCCACATTAATTTACTGGATCTCGAGGTGATATCGGCAAATGCACACCCAACGATGCTGTTACTGAATTAAGACAGGCTAAGCACTCTTACATTTCTCCTGATGTCAGTTGTTTTCCAGAGTAAGTTTTTTTTTACTGCAATTTGGAATTTTGAAGTCCATATTGAAGACGCTGTCTCGTAGCGGCACCCATCGGTCATTGCGCCAAAATCGCCAAAGCCATGTCCGGAATTCTAGCCGTTGCTATATCGTCAACTTCGCTTTTATTTTTCTTGCGCATACGAGGCATATACGCGGACAACATCTATGTTGTGTTCTTGTTCTTCATGTTGTGGTTAGCCGTCTGTGGTGGCAGCTTGGCGGACGCATTCACCATAACCGGGAACGCTATTGGACCCACAAAATACTGCACTTTTGGAAATTTCACATCTACAATTTCCATGAGCGGACTCGTGGTCGTGGTATACGACACTCTGGTATTTTTGGCCATTTCATGGCGTGTCATGCACATTTCACCGAGCAATGGGTGGACTCTCAAAGACACAATGGCCAAATTTTTTCGCGGTACTGACCTTCCGGAATTTTCCAAGGCTTTACTACAGGACGGCCAGGCATATTATCTGTCAGTTGCATCTTCTAGTTTTCCATAACGCGAGAAAAGTCTCACAAACATACGTACAGGAGTACAATCTTTTTTAGTTTTGCGACGACCATCATCACCTACTCCGATTCCATCTCACTTGTGTATCGAGCAATGTTTGGGAATCCAAATCTTATGGTGATGAATGTGATGGCATGTCGTGTTTTTCGAAACATGAAACTTGGGTTATACAGAGAGAGTGCTGCGTCCACATCAACAGTGACCAGTAACAGATCGTTTCCAATGGCTCGCCATAATTCCTACAGCACACAAGGTGGTGTTTCCTTATCCATACCTTATCCTGGTACGTGATTCCTTTCTGTACCACATCACCTCACAGAAACCGAAGAAGGTGTAGGCTCAACATCGCAAATGGGTCGCTCACAGATGGCTTAATTTGCACCCATTCATTCTCAACACACACTCCCTTTGCTGAACAAAAAATTATACTCTAAGTGCATGCTTTATATTGTTTAGATTCACTACTATAATCGCTTAAACTCACTTCACGAACAATTCTGATCATTGGAATCTGATGGTCATGATCATCTTTGATGGTGGACACAAATCGGCCACTTCATGCTTTTCAATTAAAATTTAAAAAAAGTCATTTCCCTCTCTTCAGCGTCGTCGCTGTCGTGTCCATGGGTTTCGGTTTGGAACGGGTTGATTTGTGGACACATGTGGATCCACAATATTTGAGCGCCGATCAGGGTGGCTGATCGGAGCTTGAATCTAAAATTTGTGTCGGTTTGGAAGTGCAATTCTTCCCTTATTCGACTTTTTACTATCTTTCAAGCTTGACAAGTGCCGTATTTTCTCAAATAAGTTCCTAGTCCTGTCTTATGAGGCCTGGTCGCTCCTGTCATTTCAGATATCCGAGTCGTTTATTTTGGATGCACGATGGGTATTTGTTGCAGCAGCCACCCCTTTCTCATCAGTTCAAGGGAGAAAAGACCATATCACTCTCGAACGCGAGCCGATGTGGGCAAGTATGGAATAGCTTTGCGTATGAAACGGATGCAAGATGCAAGATATCGCCAAACGTTAGTTCATTTGTTCTGAATCTTCCATGGGTGGCGAATGTGCTGAGTGGCGGCGGACTTGCGGGTTTGTTTGGGAGACCATTCGAGCGGAACCGTTGTGCTGCATTCTGTGCATCAAAGATGAAACACGTAGAGCTCGATCCCCATGTACTCCGCTGTCCCAACACAATGCTGTTCATGAAAACATTCCATGATTCTCTCCTTTGTAACCCTGATCATATAGGATTCACTGAATTTGCTAACGAGCCTGCAACCCACATTCCATGGAGTCGTTCCTCGTCGCCGACGACGAGGGTCAAAGATAGAGCCGGTACCCGAGGTGGAGGAGATTTCTGCACGGCTGTAGGTTCGAGCCTCGAGGCTGCAGGGATCTGTTCCAAGGGAACAAGGATAACCCAAAAAAGTGTGATGCCTTTGCAGGTTCGCCATCATGTGTGAAGATTTTTCCCGCTCAACAGCCGCCTAGCCACAGAAAGAGGAGATGGACCATTTTTACAGCACCGGATATTCGGGATCCATCTTCCCTGGGCGGAAGTGGGGCTTGGATTTAGAGGCAGTCGGAACGAATTCCAACCCCAGAACAAGACACCTATCAACTCAACTCATCGCATTCAACCACACTCGTTTTAACTTAAAGGACCGTCCTATCTGGTGGCGCTCCGTGCTATGGATTACCTCCCCCGCTCTGCTCTGCCTGCTGCCACCGTCTTTGGTGGTTTGCTGTTTTTCTATGCCCTGTCGTTGGCACGACGTAAGAGGCTACCTCCTGGCCCACAGCGCCTCCCTGTGATAGGCAATGTCCACCAAATGCCGGTAGAAACGCCTTGGTTGGCTTTTTCTGAGTGGGGCAAGACGTATGGTACGCACTCCTAAAGTCGAAGTCCCGTTACACCAACTAAATCATTGGTTTACATCGTATTAGGTGACATCATGCACGTCGATATTATCGGACAACCTTTGGTCATCATTAATTCCACCAAAATCGCGAAGGATCTGCTTGATAAGCGCTCGTCGATCTATTCCGATCGCCCGCACTTCGTGAGTGCTCTGTTTGCAATGCGATAAGTTAAATGCTGAGTCTATGTCTAGGTTATGGGAGGCGACCTGTAAGTATATTTGTTTGCCTGGCTGAGTATGCTTATTAAATTGTTCGTCCACTAGTGTGGGGTACGACGAAACCTTCGTTCTACAACCTTACGGTGACAATTGGCGAAAACAACGTCGACTGATTGCACAGGACTTCAGTCTGAGCATGACTCCTCGCTATCACTCCTTACAGGAAAAGGAGGCTGCGATTCTTGTTCGAAATTTGCTGAAGGACTCAAGGTCCCTCGTCGAACAAGTCAAATTGTGGGTCACTTACGTGTCGTATTCTCGCAAGAATCTCAAACTTTAAACAGGAGGATAGGCATTATTATCATCCGAGTCACTTACGGATACTACATTCAAACGGCTGATGACCCATTCCTAACGACACCACTGCAAGCAATGGTTAACTTTGGCAAGGCAACGACACCCGGTAACTTTTTGGTGGACTTCATTCCTGCTCGTGAGTCTTCCGTAAGGCGTCGAAAATTTTCTTTCTCTAACGAGATGGTTGTCAGTTAAACATGTTCCTCGCTGGATGCCAGGCTCCGGATTTTTGAAGATCGCCGACGAATGGCGTCAACTTGTCTGGGACGCATCCTGGAATCCGTACGAATGGTGTAAAAAGAACTTGGTAAGTATGCTTGGCCTCTGAAGACGATCTTGATGATCTTGATACCAATTATGTTAGGACACTGGCAAAACTTTGATGCCCAACCTTTGCGGGACATTTGTTCAAGAAGCTGGTGGTAAAATGTCCCCTGATGATGAGGCTAAACTCGTCTGGGCAGCATCGAGCGTTATGGGTGGCGGTTTGGACACTGTGCGTATCTCCCTTCATTATCAGGTTCCATATTCAATATTTCTTTCAGAACATGTCTTCTGCTTTGACATTCTTTATGGCTATGATCCTCAATCCCAGAATTCAAGCCAAAGCCCAGGCTGAACTCGACTCTGTCGTCGGCAAGGACAGGCTGCCATTAATCAGCGACAGGCCCAACTTGCCCTACATCAGAAGCATCATGGCAGAAGTTTTCCGATGGAGCCCTGCTATTCCGCTCGGTTAGCATTTTTGATTTATTCACACGACTCATCCTCATTCGAATTACTTTGCTAGGTATTCCGCACGCCGTAAGCCAGGATGACGTTTATGAGGGATACGAGATCCCGAAAGGAGCATTGATCATGCCCAATGTTTGGTGCGCGAATTTTAAAGCTGTTTCTTATCTTCGGCACTGATGTACCTTCCAGGCACATGCTTCATGATCCAGAGCTTTATCCTAATCCCATGGAGTTCAATCCTGAACGTTTCAACGGACTTGATTCGGAAATGGCCAAAGTGACAGGCCTTTCATTTGGGTTTGGACGACGTGTGTGCCCTGGAATGCACTTCGCAGAAGGGACACTATTTGCGATTATTGCGACGACTCTCGCGACCTGCGATATTCTTCCTGGTCTCGATAAGGACGGTAACGAGGTCCTACCAAAATATGCCTATACTCCTGGAACTATCACGTACGTTGACTCCCAGCATCACTGACTTCTCAAGTTCTCATTGTATCTGCTCCACGTAGGTTCCCCGAGCCATATGAGATGAGATTGAGGCCGCGCTCGCACCAGGCCATGACCCTCCTAGCTGACGTCCCTTCCGCTGTCGAGTAAAGTTCCAATTTCACACCTGGTCTGTCGGGTATCATGTTTCAATGAAGTATCATAAATTATTAATATAATCATCGTCACGGCCTTCTTCTATTTAGTCTGAATTATAATTTGGTGTGAACGAAATAAGGGAAACTAAACTAAAATCTAGAAGAAATTATTTGTGTATAATGGAGTCTAAGCAGGTGAAATCTTTTCGAGATCGCCATGGTTTGCCGCATCGTCAACCTGGGCACTTACTGGTGAGGGGGTTTGTTTCATGAAAGCCGAAAACAGAAGCATCATGAGCCCAATGAATGATACAAGAAACCAAAGGCCTGCAGCACGGCCTTCAAATCCAGTTGGTCCACCGTGCTTAACCTGTACACTTGTCTGAATGGAAGTTACAATAGCAAGCCCAGTAGCACCCCCGGTTTGCAGCACAGATACGAATACCGCCGACACAATTCCGGAAACCTCTGGAGGTGTGTTCGCCAGAAGAGCGATGCTGGGCCAGCGAATATTAGAACCACGATACAGGGGAGATTAAACCAGCTTACTTGGTAGATGCGTAAATAATTGCAGCACCAGCCGTTCCGAGTAAAAACCCAGGAAAGACAAAACTCCAATAACGCCCTGCTAAATTCCCGAATGGAAGGAGGATCGTTCCTGTGAGGAGTAAAGCAAAACCCAAAAGGATCACCCATTTAAGATGAAACTTCGTCTGCAAAATTGCTGCAAGCGGTAAAGCCGGGAAAATTCCTAGAGCAACTGGAAGGCTGGATTTGACAATTGACAGAATCAGCCACGATCCTTGGTACAACAACTATTCATTTCGGACTTACAAATGAATTGCTGTCTTGATCGCCGACCAGCCATAAACGACCTCCCAAATCCATGAGAAAAGCGGGAAAATGGATCCCCACCACATAAAGGGAACAAGTGAAATGGCAATTAGAATGACGACATTATCGTAGCGCCACATCTTGGGCGGTCTATAAAATGCGTCACCAAAAGCGAAGCGCCGTTTAAGGAATTAGGACCTACAAAGCTGCGTACCACTCAGGGAGGTACCGTTCCCAAGCGAAGAACGTGGCCATGAGGATGAGAAACTACTAGTGGCGCAATCACCTGGCTGACCCCCATCCATCGACGGAACCAGTGGTGACGGCAAAAATAAATAGAATCAAGACGCTGGAATTGGAATGTTAAAAACAAATAATTTGCATGGAACGCATACCAGTAAAAATCCCAACACCGACAAGATCAAGTCGCTTAAATTTCGTCAGATGGGCAGTCTGGGTGTCCTTCTCCAATGCGAGAAACATTCGGCACGAGGAAGGATATTGACATGCAATGACGGTGGAGACGATTGCACTGAAGTAAAATACCCAAGGCCATGATACAAACGACACGAAAGGCACCAATTATAAGTCCAACGACTGTGGCAGACATGAGCGACCATAACCCGAACGGTGTAGTCCACAACCTATTCCGATTCCGCCCATACCGCCGAATATCGCGATAGCTTTGCCTGCTCAACTGGATCGGGATACATGTGAACAAGAAGGTGTTGGCTGAAGGGATTGTCAACGCTCCGCCTATAGGCCAGTGTTGTCAGTCCAGAAGCAGGAGAACAACGGTCGACTAGTACCTGCTCCCATAAGCGCTCGAAAGACAATGAGTGGGATCTTGCTTCTAATAAATCCAGCGACCAACGCAAAAATCCCCATAGTCGTAGCCCCTACCAAAAAAACCCATTCTAAGGCGGTAATAAGTAAAATATGGGATACTGGTTAGAAAATTTTACTCGGATTGTACAAGTCGCTCACACGACCGCTCTGAAATAACTTAAGTCTGTAGCTCAGAGGAATGTATAAGAAAACACCCACCACCAGAAGCAGGGCGGCGAAAGTCAATTGATACGCCCCAAGTAGCCAGACGCTTTGACTGTCAGGGATATCCAGTTCGGTGGCGATCGGAGGAATGGCAGCGAAAAGCGAGGAATTGTTGAATGTATCAAGAAATACGCAGAGCAGAGTACGATTAAAACGAGGACTTTCTTTGGTTTCGAGAGGTCCTTCAATGCGGTGAAGTCCCTATCACTGGTCGCCGCAATTCTACCGTCAAGCGCAGTTGCCGAGGACGCTCTGGTGTCACCCATATCTCACTTATCTGTCCAGTTCAAGGAAAGTGAGATAGATATCGAACTGATGCGACTGGCAGTTCGTCAGAGTGGGAGATCGCTAGCAGGTGGTTTTCAGACGAGAAGCTTAAAGACAATACACAAGAATCGGATTTTTTTGACGAAGTCCATCGTCGGATATACCATTATCGCGTTTTCCATAGAGTCAGTGTTACAGCTCGCGTCTGGGAAAGCCCTGGAGTCATCGCGAGATGGATTCTCAGGCGCTTAGGTGAACAGGTCCCAGGTAGAATAGAAAACTTTTTTTTTTTCTGAAATCCCATGGGTTTGGTTTCGAGAAGGAAGCCACGACATGGATCTTTTCCTGTAACTCCAAGGTCAGGGATGTTGAGGATGCGAAGCAAATGCAAAGCCAGGGATCTGCAAGGGGAAGTGCGGACCCCTGTCACCGGCACCGAAAAGGAAAGGACAGCTTGTTTGCTCCCGTTACTTTCTCAAGTTGATGACGGCTATCCTTGGACACACAGCCAAAGAATTTCGCCCGATCGACCTGCATCAACCAAGATTGCCCAAGGTAAAACTCTAACGACCTTCTGGGAAAGGGCAATATCCACTAATTTGCAGATGAAAATTTGGAGTTGGCAGGACAAGACCGGTCATTCATACGGCCTCAAGGAGAAGACAATAGAGAACAATAAAGATTGGGGAGTGGAAGAGCAAGGGCCAGCGCTTCGCTATTGTGAGGCATCCCGGACCGACAGACCAATCGCGAAACCAGGCCCAATCCGAGATCGTACGGCAACTATACAGTTTCGAGTGTAATATGGGTGACCGAATATTCAATTTATCCGATCTCCATTCCTGGCGGAACTTGGTTTCATGTGAAGCGAGACGGAAAACAATGTGAGATTTGGTCACCTTCGGGGAACTTGAATGATTTCGCAAATTAACCATGATCATATCCCAGTCTGAGTTATGGCCATCAGCCAGGGTATATGAAGCTGAAGGTTTCTCGCCCAAGTTAACGATCAGATTCCCTGATTTTTCGCGAGTCTAAACTTCTTCTGCAACACCATGTCGACCACAACTGCTACCGTGGTGAGCGCGTTCCAATTTTCGTCGGTCGACTTTACACTCACATTTCTTCGACGTCCTCCAGCCCGAGAAAAGTACCATCCTCGTCATCGGCGGTGGACCAGCTGGTAGCTGCGCTGCAACCATTCTTCGTCGTGAAGGTCATGATGTTACTCTCTTGGAATCTGCCAAGTTCCCGAGGTAGATCGTTTTATCTTCCTTCGTAGCGCATGAACTTACCAAACGTTTAGGTACCACGTCGGAGAGTCGATGCTTCCATCTCTTCGCAATTATCTCAACTTCATTGGGCTCGAGGACGACTTCGTCAAACATGGATTCTTGCCGAAGGTTCGTGATTCGGTCTCCACGATAGTCTTATCTTACAAGTTGTCGTTTTAGCCTGGCGCTTGTTTCAAACTTGTTCACGGTCTTCGTGAAAGTTGTAAGTCGTTGCATCGTGATATCTCGTCTTTCCATATCTGATCTCTTGACCAGGGACCGACTTCACTGCCTTGGGGCCTGGGTATGCGACTTGGAACGTCGTGAGTACTACTTGGGGTTTCCTTTATCACGAACAGTCCTGACTTACAATTTGGTAAAGATTCGGTCCGAAATGGACGAATTAATGCTCCGCCACGCCGCAAAGGAAGGTGTACACGTCTTCGAGGAAACCAAGGCCGAAGAAATCCAGTTCGAGGGAAAGGACCCCAAGACCTCCCGTCCTATTTCGGCCACCTGGTCGAGGAAGGATGGCTCTACCGGCAAGATTGCTTTCGACTGGCTCATCGACGCGTCTGGGCGGGCCGGTATCATGTCGACCAAGTACCTCGGTAATCGCCAGATGCGAGAGAGCCTCCGCAATGTCGCTGTCTGGGGATACTGGAATGACGTCAAACGTTACGGTGTCGGCACCAAGAAGGCCAACTCTGCTTGGTTCGAAGCGCTTAATGGTGCGTACTTTCCTATATTTTCTTTGCTTCCACATGTTAAACGTCACTTCAGACGAGTCTGGCTGGGCTTGGATCATCCCTCTTCACAACGGCACCACCTCAGTCGGCTTCGTTATGCATCAGACGAAGTCGAACGCAAAGAAGGCTACCCCGAAGGCCGACGGGACCAAGCCCTCTCTCACCGAGCATTACCTCGATCAACTCCAATTCGTTCCCGGCGTCAGGGAACTTATCGGCGAAAAGGGCAACTTCATTCCTGGTTCGACCAAGAGCACCTCAGACTTCAGTTACTCCGCGACGCGCTACTCCGGGGACCATTTCCGTATCATTGGAGATGCTGCCAGTGCGTATAATCCTTGTTGTCTCGAAAGCCGATTTCATTGTGCTGACCGCTGTAAAAATAGACTTCGTCGATCCTTTCTTCTCCTCTGGTGTCCATATTGGCATGACAGGTGCCCTTTCCGCCGCCACCATCTGCGCCTCGATCAAAGGGCAAATCGACGAGGTCTCCTCCCAAGCCTGGCACGATGCGAAGGTCGGCATCGCCCATACTAGGTATGCTTTCTTTAGGTCTGCACTTAGGCCGTTCTGACTCTTGAGCAGGTTCCTTTTCGTCGTCTTGGGTGCCTACAAGCAAATGCACCTGCAGTCCGTTCCCGTTCTCAGCGACATAAACGCGGACAACTTCGACTCTGCGTTCGATATGTTCAGGCCCGGTATGTCCTTAACTGCGAGATCAATCGATCGTTTCAATTAATAACAACTTGACAGTCATATTCGGTCTTGCTGACAGTCAGAAGAAATTGACTGACACTCGGGTTCACGACGTCATGGAGATTTGCCAGAGCTTCTTCGACCCCCAGGTCGACGAGGACCACATTCACAGCGCCAGACAGCGCTATGGCGTCGACCTCATCAAAATGCAAGCCCCCGTCCTTGGCAAGCAGAAGATCGAAGAGCTGGTGCAGGGAGACGAGGATGGCGAGCGCGTTTTGAGGAAGTTCGACGCGTTGAAGGTCTTCAGCGATGACGTCGAGGCGACTTACATGGGCCGCAACCCCCTTCTTGGTTACAAGGCCAACGTCAAACGAGGCGAACTTGGGCTCATCAAGGCAGAGGAGGGCGAGGTCAACGGTGAGGCTGACATCCTTGTCGCGGCTCCGTGAAATCTGTCTTCTGTCATCGTCGTCCGCCAATATACTTACTACTTACTTAGTAACTAACATTCTGTATGATTATTATCTTATCTTCATCGATTATTTGACAATACAATTGTCCCTTTGGCGTTGTAAACGTGTTGCTCCTAGACCTTTTAAGTAAAAACGCTTCAAATCCAAAGGAAACCTTTTCAGGCGATCGTTTGTCCAGTCTCTGAGTCTGTGCGGTGGCCCTTCAATGATAATCATTTACTCGTAGACGCTGAATACTTTTAAAAGTTCGTTTGTATTTTTCATATTGCGCCACAGCACCACTCCCTGATAGTTCTTCCTGTTCATTGGCAAACAGTCTTGAACTCAGTCACTTGGCTACTAACTTCAACTGGATAACCATTGTCATTGCCGCCGATGCTGGATCCACCGCTAGAACCGAACTTTTTCTCGGAAGTCGCCAAGCGGTTGCGAGTTTCACCTCAGTTTCGACGAAAGAGCAGTTTCCACCGTTACAACGCGAACTTCTACGCGAAATCTGCTAAATGCAGTGGGTAGTTGCTGCGAGGTTTCTTGACATTCGCTGCACTCCAACGGAGGTGTTTTTTTTTTTTTGAAATCAATGGATTATCGTGCTACAAGTAATTCGCTACTAAGACGCACGGGCATGCCTGTGGGGGCATGCCATTCTCCTATTTACATTAAAATGTGTGGTCCGCTCTATGTACTCTAATGGGACAGATTTTGGGTTTATGGTTGTATAGCTGAAATGTTTCGAAGTGGAACAGGGTGGGGTGCATGAGGCCATTGTGGCAGGTATCGTAATTTGGGAAAGAGAGAAGAGAAGGAGACAGTGGGGGCGGGTTGGGTTCAAATCTCGGGGCCGTCGTTGGCCTCTGGGACCTCGGGTTCATCGTCAAAGGTGGGCGGGTTACGGTCGTCACGGGGGTGGCCTAGCATGGTGAAAGCACCGCTTTCTTGCAGGAAAGTGGTTAATGCCTGGATCCCGTCTTCTGTGCCAAGTATTGTGGGCAGAAATACGTCCCGAGAGATTTTGTGGAGGTGGTTTCGGTGGGTAGCGAATCTGGGGCAACGGAGGTGTGTTTATAAGAGGAAACGACTGAGGTGTCAATCATTCATTTGCACCACTACTCCAATCGGGAAATTGGGAACCAGGAGAAAGGACATTAAAGTCAGTGAGTCAGAGGAGAACTATCAGGTGGTTTCGATAGTCGCAGCGATGCCCAGCGTTCAAGACTGCTCAAGAGTTGTTGAAGACGATGGGATCATTACTATCACGTGTTCCTACGACTGGTCGCTGTGCGGCGTGGTGTCCGAGCCTTTCCTTACTTCCAAAGAGAAATTTCAGTCGAAATTCGTTTAGAAACAGTCTCAACAGCTAAAGCACTCAAGCACAAGTTCAAGCTTTCAAGCTTCAAGATCAAAGCCATTTACTCAGCGTACTTATTTACGCTTCTATTTCAAATTCTCCAAACCCTGCTTGGAAGTCGAATTTTGCCCTTGGTACCCGAGAGAGTCTCACGTTTCCCGGCGAAGGCTGATCGCATTGGAACCGACCAAAAATCCACCAAAAATCCACCTGAATTGGCGACCTTCCTGCGCTGAGTCGGGTGTATATACTTCCTTTCAAACACTGTCCCTCTGAGGGTGGAACTTCTTTTTCACTCATTCAGACCGACCTGGCTGGGTCGAGTCCTTTCGGTCCCAGGCGACATGATCACGGAGTGGGTTGCTCTAACCCGCGAAGTTCTGACCCTTGCCTCGTTCGTCAGGGAGGCTGCTACCTTTTCAGCTTGATACCTTGTTCCTGATATATCCTCACCTACGCTTACGGCATTTTTGATGGCGCAAAAAACAAACTCCCCTTTCATCCAGCGGGCAGGTCGCACTTTGAGGGCTCAAAGTACGGCTGTCAAGCGGTTGGCATTCGAAGCGAAGGTCCTCAAAAGTTTAGCGATGTCTGATTGCGGTGGTTCACTTGTTCTGTTCTAGATAGGATGTCTTCAACCTTCTTCATTATATAGTTCAGCAGGTAGAACGTCTGTTTTCCGTTCATCCACATCATGGCCAGCAATCCCTCCCCCCAGCTCCCCAACCCGTTCACTCCCATGGCGTTCCTGCCGCCTGACATTGCGTTCGAGGTTACCATCGCGAGTTATATTCTTGTGGGGTCGCTGGGGGTAAGTTTTTTCCGAGTCCTATTCAAATAGCGAACCTTACGCGATATAGGTTTTAATATGGGACATCCTGAACAATCTTTCAGGTGACTACAAGCTGTTGACGAAACATCGAGTTGGCCCACCCACACTCGCTTACTTTCTCTCTCGGTACGTCCCTTACAACAATAAGCATCCGTAACGTGAAGGTCTAACCACCCAAATTTTACAGAATTGGCTCCCTGGCTTATGTACTAGGCAGCACCATTTTCGAAAGTAAGCTATTGAGTTTTATCTGATTTAATATCTGCTTATTGTCGTGTCTTTGAAATAGCGGCTCATGCAGGAAACTGTCCAACGTTTGAGAAGGTGGTGTGCGCTCTATACCCTGTTGCTATCCCAGCCACATCCCTTCTTTTCTTCTTCCGAGTTCGGGCTGTATTCGACAGCAACAAATTCGTCATCGCATTTTTTGCCTTTATGTGGCTTGCTGTCCTGGGAGGCTGTATCACTGTTACCCGGGGAGTTACTGGAATCAACATCGGTCCGACCGACTATTGTCTCAACGCCGCCCTGGAGAATTATGTATCAGCAGCGGCCATTATACCCCTGGTCAATGACACACTCGTTTTCCTCGCCATATCCTACCGTCTTATGACGAATACCCACATCGATTACAATATTCGGTCCGGAGTAAAGACCCTTGTATTCGGGGAATACCTACCGGCATTTTCCAAGACTCTTTTCCAAGATGGCCAGGTGTATTACCTGTAAGTACACGTTGCCCGTCGCTTCCTCTTTTTCTTTTTTTAATTTGGGTTCAGAACCACTGTCACGACGAATTTGTTGACAGTCATCATGCTCTACGTTACCGCCGTCCCCATCACCTATCGAACCATGTTCACCGTCCCTAACATCACTCTCATGAATATCATGGCTTGTAGAGTGTTTAGGAACACTAAGCTTGGAACGTCCAGGGAGCCTACGATATCGTCAAACAGCAAGATCATGTCGCGAGGAGAGACACCGACAACGATAATCCCGCTATCACTTCGAAAAGGAAATCAGAGTAGGGCTGCTCCACATGAGATGAACGGCGTGGAGATTACCAAAACGATCGAGCATGACTACGATATGTCCGACAAGGAGAGTAGGGAGAGTCGGTACATGAAGGAACATAACATGGTTTAAACCAATGGTACTTTTAATTTTAACAATAGAATTATTCGACCTTCACTCGGTCCGACCGCCCAGCATTGGGCGCAAACGACCCTTTTCTAGTTCATATTTGTGGCCTCCAAGGCCGCGTCGTCCACTATCCTAAAAGTTTGTACAATTATATTTAATTACGAAGCTCGCTTCCAACCTATAATATACAAATGCACATCATTTGAGCCTACGTGGAAGGAAGATCCGGTACACCATGCTATTCGAAGTTAGAAGCGGGATGGCAAGTGCGTTGTATTGACGTTAGGCGCGCGGGAGTGAGGCTCCACCTAACCTCAGAAGCTTGCTTATGGCGCGAATAATAACGCTCTGCACAGGCTATTGTATTCATTAAAACATATGCCGTGCTAATAACAAGTAGACAGAAGTTACGGGAGTAAGAAAGAATGCCGGTTACGTGTTCGTCATTCATACAATCACAAAATATCAGGCGTATCTGATATCCTATACACGACTTTCTCTGCATGAATCTAAAGTAAGTGGTCATTTAGTTCATCTTATTGTCTCGTATAATTAATTCATACCTTTCCGGACATCATATAGTCGACGCCCTCTTGCACGCTGGCCAGTCCCATAGGGAAGATCTTGATGGCGCCGAGTTTGAGCATGTTCTTGGAGAGCATCTCTGAGATCATTCGATTATAATTGATAGCGTTTTCATAGTGCTCGTGGCTGCCCTTGAGGGGGATGGGGACTTCGACGTCCTAAAATTGTGGTAATGAGCCGTAAATGGGTGAGTTAATTAAACACGGGCCGCACCTCTCCCCACATGGAATAAACGAGGATAAGTTCCGTCTTGACGCCCTTTTTCCTGCTCTGGTATGGCAAAACGGTGACAATGGTCCCACCTTCTTTACTGAGCGACCCGCTGACTTGAACGGGAGTCATTCCGTCACTAATACAGTCCACGGCGTACTCCAACCTGCCCGAGGTAGCTGAAAATATTTTTTTCGAAGTCCTGGAGTCTGCGTAGTCAAAGACTTCAGCTGCTCCGAGGCTTCGGACCAGGTCGAAATTCTGAGGCGACGCAGTTGAGATGACACGTAGTCCGGAGAGCTTTGCGAATTGGACGGCGTACTGTCCCATTGAAGACGAGCCCGACCAGATTAAGATATCATTCCCATTCAAAGACGGATTCAGGGGCGTTGGAAGGTGAAGGGTCTGGTATAGCGCTTGGCAAGTCGCGTAGCAGGAAACACCCAGCTGCGCTCCTAATTCAAAAGGGACGTCATCGGGCAGGGCGAAGACAAGCGCTGGGTCTGTAACCAAATATTCGGCAAATGCGCCATTTGGGTTGATATCTTCGTGATATATTTAGCATCAGCGACTGGAGACCGGAAGAGTAATTTACGCACTCCCGCGTACAGCCCCTGCGATTCTTTCGCCCAACTTTCTCGAGCCGACCGGTACCGCTGCTCCAAGAGAAACCACGGTTCCAGCAAAGTCAGAACCCACGATGTTGCCGGGTCGTTTGTGCAATATGATGGATTTCCCTGTTTCAAAATGTAAATTTTGTTCGTGAAAATGCGAGAAGATAAATGGGCATACAGTCGGTGTGATTGAGAGCGCAAGCCTCGACCTTGACTAAAATCTCAGTCGCCTTCGGGGTGGGGATAGGTAGGCGTTTGAGCTCGAATTTTCCGTCGCCTGTGGTGACAACGCATCGCATGGTCTTCGCGTCCATGTCTTGGATCTGCTGGCTGGGACGACGGGCAGTCAAGGGTGGATCATTTTGAATATGAGGGGCAGTGGAATGTATATCCATCGGGACCTCGGATCGGTGAGACAATCGATAAAAAATTCACAAGAGCCTCGCGACAGGAGAGAGTTTCGTGCTTTTGAAATACCATTCGAGGCTATCGACAAAGCTTTTTGAACAGGGACGTGGGACCGGAACTGTCCAAGCGCTAGCATTGATTTAACCTTCGCGCCGATCAAGAAAAATATGACATGAATTTCTCAAGGATGTAGCATATTAGGCGGAGAAAGCGATACATAAGCAGGTCCAATGGAAATATGGAGATACTCTTGAGATGGGGGCCAAGTGCCCACGCATTGTTCAAACCGTTTGGGTCCCCAGAAAGGCCAGCAAGAAATTTCAGATGAATTATCGAGCAAAAGCAGATAAAAACATGAATGAATGGTCGAAACATGTCTCCTGTGTATATCCAGCCGACGAGAACAATAACGAGCCCGGACGATCACTCGGATATTAGATTGACTGCACTCTGTTTCGGCGTCAAATTGTGGTGGGACCAAGATTGGACAATAAAAACATCCGTAAGGACCCCGGATTGCCTTACGTAACAAGGGCCAACAACGCGTCAACAATCGGGCTGGCCCGCCTGACTCCATACATCCTTCATGCCTTACCACGATCATAGCTCTCATTGTCTCCTGCTGCCCTTACTGAGGCCGCGCGGAGATGTACGAAACAATTCTTGGATCTCATTGCCGGAATGAGGACTCGGAAGAGCGCTACTTGAATAGATCCCGAAATATAAGTAGGACCCGGCGCAGGAATTTCGTTCATCCAAATTTATGACACCCTGCTCCCGCGTTTCTGCTCTATGAGGTCTAATATGCCACCTCCTGTAGCGATAGTAAGTCCTGCAACACATTCTTTACGATGGCTTACTGATTTTCCTCGAAGGTGGGTGTGTCCGTCGAGCTGCCGAGCGGTAGCCACTCTACCGAAAACTTCGACCATAAATCATTTTTCGAGTTCCTTTTGTCGTCCGGAGAAGCATACGAGGAGATACCTTCCGGGAGATTCAACGTAGAAGCGTAAGTTCTCTCGTTCAGCCGTCCTCACCGTGTTACTGAAGGTTATCCGGATTAGATGGAAGGGCACTGGGATCGGCAAAGTTCACGTCAATCGAGGCGCCTTCCTCAAAGATATCGACACCTTCGATAATGTCGAGTTCGGCATTTCATCTAGGGATGCGCAAGCTATGGCGCCAGCGACCCGGAAGCTCCTTGAAAATAGCTTCCTCGCTCTTCTCGACTCTGGGATCGACTACAGAATGAAGAAAGTCGGTTGCTTTACGTCAGGCACTTCTATCGACCTGATGAACGTATCAGAACCGGTGAGTGATGAACATTTGACTTGGATCAGTTTCCTGATCTCGAGGACATTTAGGACGAGTTCGACTCTCGAGGTTCATTTGCCGGTTATCCCTCAATGATAGCCAACCGCATTTCCAACCACTTGGATCTTCTGGGACCATCTCTCCCAGTCGACACTGCGTGTAGCTCTACTCTTACTGCTATGCATCTTGCCGTTCAGGCGATCGCCAACGGAGATTGCGAAGCCGCTGTTGTTGGAGGATGTCAGTTAAACCATCGGTCAGTAGTTAATTTTTCGTCTTTTCACTTGGGCTAATCACGATTTCCCACCTTCAGCTTTGCCGATTGGATTACTTATAGTCAAGGATCTCTTCTTGCAAAGGACGGAAAGTGCAAGCCTTTCGACGGGGTCGCGGATGGGTGCGTTTTTTATCGATCTTCCGTCTTCACTATTACTCAAGATGAATTTTCAGTTTTGCAAGAGCGGAAGCATGTGCCGTCGTGGTAATCAAACCTCTTGAAGCCGCCGTCCGAGACCGAGACCATATATATGCGACTGTAAGGCTTAACCACATTTTTCATGTATCGTCGCTCACTTGGTATAGATTCTCGGGACTGCCATTAATTCCACTGGTTCCGCCGCACCACCAGGCGCCCCAGTAGCAGAATCTCAGCGCGATGCTATGATTCAAGCCTTCGAACGCGCAGGAAAGAGTCCACGCGAAGTCGACTACGTGGAACTCCACGCCACAGGTAACTCTTCCCGAATTATTATTTTTACATCTACTGACCTCGACGACCTCGACGATTTTCAGGTACGGCCAAAGGCGACCCTACAGAAGCCAATTGGGTTGGCGAGCACTTCCACCGGGAAGACGAGCTCCTTATCGGAAGTGTTAAGGGTAACATCGGGTACGTGTTCTAGACTTCTTTTTTTCTTCGCACTTGCTGAGCTCTTTAACACAGACACACCGAAATCGTCGCCTTCCTCGCTTCGCTCTCAAAGGTTATGTCCATCTTCGAGCGAAAGACTGTCCCCCCTCAGATCAATGTTCGTCAATTAAATCCCGGCATCAAATGGGAAGAGTACCGCCTCAAGGTGCCAATGGAGCCCACACCGCTCTCTGTCCGCTCCAAGAACAAGTCTCTCGTCTCCATTGCTGGCTCTGGCATCGGCGGGTCTAACGGTCACGTCGTCTTGGAGAGTCCTCCAATCTTCGAGCCTTTCTCGACCATCTCGAACGTTCGACGCAGTGACAATAGCCCTGTCCTGATCATGGTCGGGGGTCTTTCTTCGAGGGCTGTAACAGCTTCCTCAGAGTCGATCCAGAAGAACTACCCTCTTTATCTGTCCGACCTCCCTGGTTTATCAACAGTTCTCGGTCGTCGAGCTAAGCAAGCTACATGGAGGGCCTTTACGATTGCTGGCGTTGACAAGGCCACTTTACCCAATCTAAGCTCTCCTGAACATTGCCCTCGCAACGTCAACTCCCTCGTTTACGTGTTTTCAGGCCAAGGCCCCCAACACAAAGACAGTAAGCTTTCGTCCATTGTATCAATCTAGCAACGTGCTTACTGACTTGTTTGTTCCAGTGGGTCGCGAGCTCTTCGAGAAGTTCCCTGTCTTCCGACAGAGCATTCTCGAGATGGACGACGTTTTCCAAAAATCCACAGGAAAATCGATCATCCACGATTACGGCCTTTTCGACCGTTCGTCTGCTCCGAGTTTGCCAGAAATCTGGCCTATTGCCCTCGTCCTTCCATCCATCGCCATCTTCCAGATCGCTTTGTTCGATCTCCTGGTCAGTCTGGGCATGAAGCCCGATGCCGTTGTTGGCCACTCTGCTGGTGAAACCGCCGTTTTGTACGCCTCGGGAGCTGCGCCAAAGGCGATGGCGGTGGAACTGGCCATCATCCGTGGCAGGTCTTTCACGCCTATCGAGGAACTTGGTGGTACCATGGCCGCCGTTGGGTGCACCGCTCAAGTCATGGAGGAAATCTTGCTCGAATATCGCAAGGAGCACCCGCAATGCCTTGTCGAAGTCGCTTGCTTCAATTCTCCATCTGCCGTCGCCATCGCGGGAGAAGAAGTTGCAGTGGATGCCGTTGTGAGCCTAGCAGATGCTCGCGGTATCTTCGCCCGAAAGCTTCGCACCAAGGTGCCTTTCCACTCTTCGATGATGGAGGAATCGAAGGACGTGTACTGCACTGCCCTCGAGGATCTTTTCGAACGTTATCCCGGCTCTCACAGCCCGAAGACCGCGACATTCTCCACTCTTACTGCCGCACTTTTCGAAGATCATTTCGATGCCGACTACTTCTGGAGAAACACTCGCTCTCCTGTCCGCTTTACCGAAACCATGGAGGCCATCAGAGCGGCAAACCCCAACGTCACTTTCGTCGAGTTCGCTCCTCACCCAGTCCTCGCGTCTTACATCGTGACCATGTCGTCGGAGACTTCGACAGTTCTCCATACCGTTCAGCGTCCTAAGCGCGGTAGCCCATCCGCCGAACAGCTAGACATCCTTCGCCTGTGCGGCAAGGTCACCGTCGCTGGCCACAACTGTGTAGATTTCACAGTTTTGAACGGTCGAGAATGTTCCGAGTTCACACTTCCATTACCGTCGTACCCGTTCGTGAGGAAGAAGTATCCATTGTATCCTGACACGCCCGGTGTAATGAAGCAAATGGAAAGCCCTCGTGGACCTCTCAATCATGGCTACCTTCGCATCAACAAGGAGACACATCCAACGTTGGCGGAGCACGTTATCAGAGGAGAGCCGATCATGCCTGCTGCTGGGTATCTCGAGATGGTACGTGATCTTTTTTTACAACATTCCTCTTACTCAAGTTCCTCTCTCAGGCTCTCGAGTTTGGAGCATCTACGCTCATGAATGTCAACCTTCGCTCGATCCTGTCGCTCTCTTCCGAGAAACCTGTAAAGGTTGACATTCACCTTGACGGAGCTTTCTGGACCATCAAGTCCTTTTCTTCGACTCCTAAGTCTCGCAAAGATGTCGGATCTGGCAGCGTAAGCACTCATTTTATACTCTTATTTTCGTCTTTTCATAATTCGTTCTAGAACGGTCGTTTGCACGCGGACGGCTACTTGTCGTTCGAGATTCCAACTGCTGTCCCACCTTTGGACGTCAAGGCAGTTAGGAACAGATGTACTGGTCACATCGGCTCTGGTGAGTGCTTACGCTTCTCTTTGTATGTAGTATTAATGATCTATTATAAAGACTTCTACCCCTCTTTGTCGTATTTCTCGTCGTATGGGACACGGTTCCAAAGAGTGACGAATATGTATTACAATGCGAATGAGGCCCTTGCGTCTATCAAGGGCATGGACTCTACTTTAGCGAGGTGAGTTCGAATTGCCCACAGTTTTATTACTCTGCTAACTGGTCATTAGTGATGGGAAATATCTCCTCCATCCTGCCATTTTGGATGCTTGTATCCAAGTGTCGGCCTACAAGCCTTTCCACGGCGACTACGATCCCAACGTTTATTATCTGCCCGCACATGTCGACGCTGTAATTGTTCACCAGCAGCTGAAAACTGCCTATTTCCCCGCGCATCTGTATGCCCATGTCGAAATGAAGAAGTGGAAACCTAGTAAGCATATGTTTGATCTTTATGTATGCTGGCTCGTCTCATATGTTGTTACCTAGCTTCCATGCAGTATGATATCTGCCTTGTCGACGACTCGGGTGTCCGTCTTTGCACCTTTGTAGGACTCGAAGTCGCCAAGCACTACATCAATCCCGTCTCAGACGCCTCTCGACCCCTTCAGGTCGTTATGCAGCCTGTCTTCCATCCGCCCTGCGTGCGAGCGGGTGAGCAGTGCGACCACGCTGATCGCTCAGACCTTTTTGCCACCTTGGATAAAGTGGCTATTCGAACTAAAATGCGCATGCAAGCCGGCCAAGCCACGAAGTGAGATTATTTTCTCTACATTAGTGGCGAGTCATCAATTTGTTTTACAGGTCCGGGTCTGCAACTTCTGCCCTTGGTCGCAACGAACGCTGGGCTGCTTATTTCGAGCATCTTGAGAGCGATAAAGTAAGCTTTTCTTTACTTTATACAGACGTTGTCTTACGTTGGCACCAGGCCATTCCTCCTTCAGAAGGCCCTCACTTCGATCAAGCGATAATGTGCAGCATGAATTCGTTGCGAAATGCCTTGAAAGGCTTTGATGGCTCTGATACCACCGTGGTTCAGATTCTCGTTGCTAGTGTTGGTAAGTTGCCTTATTAATTTTTGTTTAACATTCGACTTATTTATTTCATCTAGTGAAAACCGACATCTTCCGAGTTGGTATTGAGGAAGTCATTCGTGAATTCCCCTCCCTTCATGTCAGCCTTTTCGTCGACAACAAACATCCGTCCCAATCTCTTCCGACAGTGTCGTCTGGCATGGTTCGCAATGCTCGGGTCAATGTTTCTGGCCCTTCCGGCATTGAGGACCAATTGTTCGACATCGTGTTCTTCTTTAACGTTGTCGACGGCCAAACCGACCCTCAGCGCACCATTGAAACTGCTCACAGTCTTCTCGTTCCTGGTGGCACCTTCATTTTCACGGAGAGGAACCTCGAGGCTTGGGATATGGGATCACTTGGGACGATGTGGTATGACTCCACCTTTGGTGCTCCAACCAACGGGGAAATCTACCCACTCGCATCTTACTTGAAATCGTTGGAGAAATTCAAGGTTCTCAGGGTGCATAATTCCGAAGACGCGGATCCTTTCCATTTCTGCATCGAAAGTCAGAAGAGCGCCTGGACCGTCAAGGAGACCCCGGAGACACCGCTCTTCGACTCCTCAGAGTCATTCGTTTACGAATACACCTTCGGCAAGGAGCTTGACCTGCAGTGGGAGTTGTCTGGGCTAAACACTGCCCAGACACTGGACCTCTGGATTACTGCGACGCAAGGGGGGTGGCAGCGCGGCGCAAGGTTTAGCCCGCGCTTTACGACGAGAATGCATCTCGTGGACAATCAGATTGGTTGTCTTCCCCCCGGAATACGACGACGATATGAGACAGGAATTCCTCGACCACTTGCCTCTTGAACTTCGATATGAGCAAGATATCATCGTATCAGCGGAAGACCCTAGCAAGCTCCTTGTGCCTCGCATCGTCCCAGTCCCACAAATCGAAGCAGGCGTCGTCGAAGTACGTCAATCCAACGACCAGCGCGTTCTTCCCCCACATCACGTCCTGTTACGACCTCTTTCGTTTTCGAAGCAAGGCGCAGTTACAGGAATTCTGGCATCTATCGTTGAAGGACCGGCATCAGGGTTCCAAGAAGGCGAAATAGTCGTCGGCTTGGTCGATGTGCCCATCGAAGAAATCATGGTTGTCGACGCCGCGACCTTAACGTGTGTTCCATCAGAGCTTGCGAAGCAAGCGAGCATGATCCCCGCTCTTATTCCTGGCTTTGTCACCGCCATTCTCGCTCCAGGTCTGAGCGCGTTCAGTCGACCTTGTCGCATGAAGCTTTCTCGCGTCCTTCTCACACATGCCGACACCGTAATGGGCTCCAATGTAGGCAACCTCGCTACGAAGAACGGCCTACGGATCGATCGTATCGGCCAGCAAACGAGCTTATACGATCTCGCCAAGCTTCAAGGCGAACCTTACGACGTCATCATCTCTGGGTACACCGACCAAGCCTACATCCAGATCTTGCAAACTCTAATGTCCCCACGTCATGGAAGGCTTTTCCTGTGGAACGACGACACGAACGGCTTGCCTGGTATTCTCCGTCGCGATCCATGCTCCATTGCAGATGCTCTCCGATATTCATTCTCAATGTTCGACAACGACGTGGAATCCTTCCAAGGACCCGCCAACGCAACGGCGACGACTTTAGGCCGTGAAGTTTACGTCAAACCGTCTGCAGAACTTCCCAGCGTATCCTCTTTCAACCCCAACAAGACATACATCATTGTTGGGGGTATTGGTACTATCGGCGTGCACTTGGCATTGTTCATGTATGAGGTAAGTTTTCGAGTAATGTCACCTCTAGCAACTTTATTTAACGCCTTACTATTCACTCTAGAGAGGTGCTAGGCACATTATTCTAACGTCTCGCTCAGGCCGGAAGAGCCTCGAAGTCAACACCAATGTCGTGGTCAGGAGGATGGTCGAATATCTGGAACAAAAAGACGACCTTCGTCTCAGCCTTCTCGCCGTCAATGCTACCGATGCCTCGGCCATGAAAGCAATGTTCGACAGTGTTGGTCAATACAGGGTCGGCGGTTGCATCCTTCTGGCTGCAGTACTCATTGACGGCATCTTCCGCCATCTACAAGAGAGTGACTTTTCTACTGTCTTTTCTGCGAAGCTCGGAGCCTACGAGGTCTTGAAGCAAGTTCTTGATCTTGATTCTTTGGACTTCATAGTTTCTTTCACTTCGGTGTCTGGCTTATTCGGGTTTGGAGGACAGACGAATTATGGCGCGTGAGTCTTTTTTTTTCCCTTTTACACATGGCCTTTGATTGACAATCTACCCAGCGCGAACACGGCCTTGGAGGAAGAGATGTCACGACTTTCAAATGGCTTCTCTTTCGTCTGTCCTGGCATTCTCGATTCGACATTGATGCTTGCCGGTACTGGAGAAGCTAATGAATCCCGACTGAGCGCTTTGATACCGTGGTCAGTCTCTGCGCAAGGTAAAGCCTCCGTTTGTTATCGTCCATGCGTTGTACTGAGTTCGATCGCACAGATATGATTCAATGGTTTGACGACTCCATGTCCCGATTCCAAAGAGGTCAACGCGTCGTCCGCTATCTCCCAGACTTGAACTGGGAAGCCTTGGACAGAACTCAAGGAATGCCTCGCCTGGGTCGACACCTCTTACCCAACGAAACTGTCGAAGCCGCATCAGATATGGACGACGCCGCGCACATGTCCAAGATCGTGAGGAACGTATTGGACATCTCGGAGGCCGACTTCTCGTTCGACGTCCCACTTACAGCCTATGGCATCGACTCCCTTTCCGCTTCCCGTATTTCCTTCCTTCTTCGACCTTTCGTCGAAGTTACACAAATCCAGTTGCTCGCCGACCTTTCCCTTGGTGACCTCCTCCGCTCCTCGCAAAGTGAGGTCTCGACACCCACCGAGACTCAGAAACGTCCGAAAGCAGCAACGGCCAAGGTCAAAGCTGAACTGATGGGCGAAATGCTTGCGAAGTACAGTCAAGGGATGAACAACACCACGTCGGCAGTGGCTGTCGAGACTCCGCCATCTTTCACCCCCCATGAAGACGTCGTCCTCATTACTGGGACGACAGGTACACTAGGATCAAATATACTCTCTCAATTACTTCAAAACAACGATATAACTCTTGTATATGCGCTCAATCGATCCGGAAAGAGCAATAATTCGATTATCCAACGCCACAAATCCATCTTCTCTCGTCAAGGACTCCCATTATCACTTCTCGATTCTCCGAAACTTGTACTCCTCGAAGGCGACCTCGTTGCCGACGACCTTAACCTGCCGATGGACGTCTCTAATAAGGTATTTCTCCTTCTGTCTCTTATCCTTTGCGTGGCTTATTTATACCTTTCTAGCTTCTCTCGTCAGTCTCCCGTATCATTCACAATGGTAAGCTCTTCGATTGCTCTCTCCAGTGACAATGGGCTCATCTCTTCTCAGCCTGGGCCGTCGACTTCGCGACGTCCTTAGATGATCACGAAGACTTGATCAAAGGGACTAGAAACTTGCTCGATTTTGCTAAGCTGTCGACGCTCGCCGTGAAGCCCACCGTATCCTTCATCAGTACCATCGGCGTCTTCCAGCGTAAGTCAGCAGGTTACACGTTAGGGCCAGTGGCTGATATTGCTTCCAGATCCCAAGGACACCTCCGTCACCGAAGCACCCGAGTCGCCTGTCCTGGACCCTAAAGTCTCCGTCCAAACCGGGTACATTGAGTCGAAGTGGGTCGCCGAACGACTGTTCCAGCTCGCGTCGGAGAACCACGGACTTCGCACCAATGTTATCCGAGTTGGGCTTCTGAGCGGAGGTCGCAACGGATGCTGGGATCCTTCTCAATGGTTCCCTGCTATTGCTCAGTCTGCCACGTATCTAGGGTGTCTGCCTGAAGGAGACGATGTAAGTCATCCGATACCTCACCTCCTTTTCCTCGTTCTGAACCCTATTTTGCAGCTAATTTCGTGGATCCCTGTTGACTTGGCGGCCGCAGCCATCGTCGACATGCGCGGCACGGAGAACGAGACACTTCACCTTGTTCATCCCAAACCGGTCCAGTGGAACGACATCATGCAGGTGCTCGCCACAACTCTCAATGTTCCTCTCGTTCCCTATGTGGAGTGGCTTGCTCGACTGGAGAGCTCGGCACACGACGCGGACGAGACTGGACCTGGCGCAGAAAACAGGCGGGCGGCTTTGAAGCTCACCCACTTCTACCGCATTGGATTGAGTGCTTCGTCGCACAATACGAGAGCATGGGCCTCCTTCCGAAGGTCGCCACCGACAAGAGTCTGAAGGCGTCGCCGACACTGCGAGACGAGACATTCCAGCCTCTGGACGAGCACGACGTCGAAAAATGGGTCGCCTACTGGAGAGATCGGGTTTTTGCCCTCATAATGGCAATGTACGCTTAATTTCGCTTTCATAATTGCTTTTTCGCTTTCGCATCTATCGTCGTTTTCTTTATCCTCACCCCCGATTAATGTTGATGCCTGAGATTTAATTCAGTGCACTACTCGCAAATTGGTCTGTCATTTTGATGTGGAATACGCATTCGTAGCATAACATTCGTTCTATATTGTTGTTCATTTTATTATTATATATACATACATACATACATAGAAATTGCAATACAATGAATGGCCTTCGTTGGGTCGTAATATTAACATGGGATGCGCAGTGAGATTATTTGACAATGGAATTGACACCTCGAGCTTGATGTTGGAACTGTCAGGTAAAGGACAAGTCGTTGAACAAGATCTAATACCTGATAGGTAGTCTTTTGCAATGCTAATGCTCTAGATTTCATATAAAGAATTGTTCAGAAAAGCAAAGGTGAATGTAACTTACAAGCCCTTTCACGATTTCATAGACGCTCTTGTCATGATAGCGTAGGCCTGTTGCAGGGTCTGTATACGGAGCCTGGAACGAGATATCAAACAGCCATCGTTATACGAACTCCGGGTATCTCACCTCTAGGCCCGTGATGTCGCAAAGGTGCTTATGAGGGATAACCGACGGCGGTGCCTCTATAGTGGTATCTGCAGATAAGGAAGGAATCAGCCAAAGATTGACGTCCAAATAAACTTTGCTCACAAGTAGGGACTTCTTCTGGGATGTCTATGGCAGCCTGCGGGTCCGTTTTCGCCAGTTCCTCTCTTTCAAGACGTCTCGCCTCTCTTTCCGCTCTCTCCCGTTCGCGTTCTTGCCCAAGGACGGCCTTAAGGTTTTTGGCTCTCCGATTGACGTTCTTGGCGTAATGAGGGTTCTTGAATGGTCGGGGTTGGTGTAAGTAGGATAATTGAACGGCTAGCGACTTGTTGACGTGATTTTTTTAGTACATCTGCTACTGAAATATAGGTTCGGATACTCACAGGCGTCGTGGGCGTCGAGGTTCCATCTGAAGGTGGTTTTTTCTTGAATCCGCCTTTCGGAGGCCTGGGGGGACGATTGGCTCTGTGAATGCAACGCGGTAGATGAATTCAACTTACATTGGCGTTTGTCGACGCGTGTAACGGCGAGTAAAGCTGGAGGAAACTGGCAAGAACTGGGCAAGAATCTAATAATAACGTTGTTCAAAAGGGTCCGAAGGTCATCGCCCTTCAATCCAAACAGACTCACAACCTTCTAATAAATTTCTACAGTACAACATCCTTCAAGAGGCTGATAGAATAGTGTGATCTCAGAGCAAAGACAGTTTCTCTAATAGCACCTTTTTCCCCTTCACCTCGCTACTCTCTATCTGCTCTCTGATGTCCGGCCCAAACCAATCTTTCAATGTCCGTCTTCCATCTGCAGCCTCACCGCGAATGAGCGCCTCACAAAGCTCCGCGACGACGAATGCGCCATCTCCAAGACACATGGCTATTGTGGGCTCCTGGCCTACGACCTTCAGAAATTGTTCGGCGAACGATGCAGAGTCCCAGGAAGCAGCAGAGACTCGCTCAATGGTACTAGAGCTGTGGTTGTAGTGTCCGCCTTGGAGAAGGGCTTTGTACATGCGAGATGTTGGTGGAAGGTCGATAGGACGAGGGTCTGTTATTGTCGGAGAAGCTAGGGTATTAAGGAGAACTTGAACAGGGCCTGTTTTGTCTGTATAAATCAAATAGTTTAATACTAATAAACCATTTCAAAATGATAACACTAACCTCCTTCAGCGTACAACATAACCTCAGCGACGATCAAGCACCCAGCGGGTTCTCGAATCAGGCTTTCTCCTGACTCTTCTACCCAGCGGATGAGGTCCTCGCTTGCTGCTCGCCGCACTTCTTCTTCTCTGCTCGTTGCGCTTTTCTTGCTCGTCCGTGACCGGATTTCGTCTGTCTCTGATAGAGATGCAATCATAGCAGGCGTAAAATGTCGCCTTGAGCGAGGAAGGAGAAGGTAAAGCAGACTGCGGCGGCCTTGCGGACTTGAATGTAGTTTTTGGGCGGATGCCGTGATTAAGGAAACAAGGCTCTTTGCTAGGAGTTTGGTATCACTGGAAAAAGATGAGTAATGAATAATAGGTCACCTTTGACAAATGGAAATGACTAACTCAATGACATCCAGTGCAGTAAAGAGAACTAGCTGGGCTTCATCGTCGAGACACATTCGCTCGATATGCGGCTTGAGGACTTTCAAAATTTGTTTCCTGTCCTATGCCAACGTACATCGTCAAACTGATGAACAACAAAGAAATGTCGCATAACCGACCTTAGCTGTACCCTGGGCGATGAATTCACGGACAACTCGGCTTCCGTCTTTTGTATGGACCATTTCGGCTAGTAAATCCTGACAACTATCAAAAGAGCAAAAAGTTGATGAGGGATCCGTAGACTACAAGGAACACATACCTGTCGAAAATTTCACGTCTCATCTTTTCTTGGTTGGCCTCTTCAGTGACAGTGTTGATAGTCGTAAGGTACTCCCATAACGCACGATGCACCACTGCATGTGTGATCGCGCCTTTATCAGAATTGTTAAAGCTAAAAAAAAAAGTCAAGGCGAGATCTGGAAGAGTGAAATTAAACACACATCGTCACCAGATTGTCTTTAACAGCCCCCAATATCCTTCGCCGCCGCTCGCCGTCGGCGCCTTCCAAAACCCCACTCAGCCCCTTCTTTGCCCGTTCTTTCTCTTCTTCACTCCCCCTCGTCAGAGTGAACATGGAAGCCTCTTTGCCGTAGAATTCTCGTAGAAATATTGTTCGTTCGTACGCATTCGCGTATAACTCAAAAGCATCTGCGAGGACGGACGACGCATCACGATGAAGCAGCATCCGCAGTATATGCGATTGGAATTCGAGGAAAATGGAGGTCCGGTGTGCTGGACACAGCTTGATGAGTTTTGTCACTAGGAACTGCAAAAAATTTGAATTTGTATGTTCTAGACGAGGCATGAAGTAAAGCTTACCTTTGAATATTTATTCTGGGCCAAATCTCTGTATTTTTCCTTCAGTTCTTCTGCGATCTCGTCTCTCTCCTTTTGAGTTCCATATTTCACAGCAGTCTGGACAATACGGCTGGCATCGTGCTTGAAGACGATATCATTCACCTTCCCTCGGATAACATCCATAAGGGCCTTGACGTGCTTCTGTCGTTCCGACGTTGGAATATTTTTCTTTCGGGCAAGTGACCAAACTTTTTTGGCATCGACCAGAAGCGTCGAGTGCCGTTTGGCGGCACGCCGTTGCTCGAGGAGAGCTTTCTGGACCTTATGAGATTCTCGAGCAGCTATATGTTACGAATTATAGATCATTATATTGATTTTTATTTTTGAACAGTAAAAACATGCCGTTCGGATCCTTCGGTCTTTGGTCTACCTTGGAGTCGACCTCCATCTCTTGTTCGTCCCCTTCATAATCCTCTGCTGCTTCATCTACTTGTTCCTCGCCAAAATTAGCATCCTCAGCGTCACTTTCGGACTCAGAGTCGTTTTCTTTTCTTTGTCGGAAATAGGTTGAGTGATAGGCCGGCTTCGCTTCTTGTCCGTTTTTGTGCTCTCTAGCTGAGATCTTTTGGCTCTTGGACCTGCCTGCGTCGGCGCTGTCCTCTTTTTGCCGTTTTTCTTGGAAATTGCCATTGGCATGGTAGCTGTTGGCCGACGACGGCCGAGGTCGTCCTGGCGGTGTTGTTCATCGAGATTTCTTTCATCCAGACTTTTTTTGTCCAGGTGTGACATTATCGTGACCTCTGCCCATTGTGTGACATCAGAAACTCAAATTATTTACTTACTGAGCATCATAATGCTCTCTGGGTGTTGTGTTGCTTCTAGCCAGGTTTCCGAAATTTTTTTATTTTTTTTAATCGCGCAAATTTTTTTATAGTGGCCAGCAAGTGGCCAGGCAGCCTGCCTCGACCACTTGGAAGCGCTGAAGTTTGGCGCCCACCGTCCTCTGAAAGTGAGTGACAGGCAAATGCTCAATCAGCTTAGCCTCAAACGTTTAATTCAAACGCATAAACCCACAATGTACTGTTACACAGTATATAATGCAAAGTCACTGTAATTTTTTATCTGACTCTCTCTACATTACTAGCCGCCACGATCTCAACGATCTCTGCGAAAGAATCAACGACATAGTCCACCTCTCCGCCTTCCGCTTTGGTCTTCACCTCTGTCACCGCCTCTGCGTCCTCATTGGGGCGGCGTACATATATAGTACGGAACCCCAGCTTTCCCGCAGCAAGCACGTCGTAGATGTGGGCCGCAACCATTGCACAACTTTCTGGTGGTAAGGAAAGGTGATGAATAGCGTCCAGGTAGGCTTTTGGTTTTCTGAAATTGGATAACATTTCAGAGAAATTAAATGAACTGAATGGAAAGGGACTGACGGCTTGAGAGTGTCGAAAAGCTCAGGAGAGAATATCATATCCCAAGGGAGACCGGCATGTTTCGCCTATAAAAAGGTAGGGAATCTTTAGGCTCCTGCGGTAAGCAAATTGTTGAAAAGAATCACCAGGTCTATGAATAAACGAACGCTTCCATTCGCTAATGTCGCAATAATGGCTTGCTTTTTCAGCGCGTGAAGTCCCTCGACAGTATCTGGCCACCCTTGAAATATCAAGTCATTAGCGTAGCTTCGTTTGGGTCCTGTGCCAACAAGATACCATTTAGGCGATGCCACCCAAGGTTTAAATGTTGGCGGGTTGGCTCGTCCCACAAAGGGCCGATATGTGACCATTTTGGAGAACTCAAGAGCTCGTCGAGGATCTGGGGTGGTTGGTGAGCCGACGTCATTTTATCAAAGATGGAAAGGCGCTTACCTCTCTGAGTATAGCATCTGCATTCTGTGACCCTGAAGTACCAGCAGCGAGGCGGCGTCTTGGTCAAGGAATGTATTCAGCAAAAGATAGTGGAACTTGAAATTTTCACCAACATAGTCTGCATGTAGCCATTTCGCCACTCTTGCGCAAATTCCGCCCAGTCGGTGTCTATGACACAGGATGTATAGGTGGAGGAGTAACGATGTCTTCAATAAGATATTGTCTGCACGATACCTGGATTTATTACGTGCTTCTCACTCAGTGTCTCAAGTTCAGCAACGATGCCTGATCGCCAGTCCACCACGGTCCCAAACACATCAAACAACATTGCTTTGATGGGCTGCATCGGCGTTGATGTTGAAACTTTTAGCACGGCGGTCAAGTAGAAGTACAGTCAAGGCAGTCGTCACAACTGCTGGCTCCATTCGCGCTCCCACACTTTGACTTTGCTCAACCCATGACCGAGTTCTTATAATATAGCCTGCCGTATCAGCTCCGTGTAGTTCCGTGTTCCTGATAGCCTACACATTACCAGCCGCAAGAATCTCAGCCAGCTCTGTGAACGAATCAACAACGTAGTCCACCTCCCCACCGTCTGCTTTGCCCTTCACCTCCGGCACTGTTTTTAGTGCTTCTGTGTCCTCATCCGGGCGGCGGACATATACGGTGTGCAACCCTAGGCTGGCCGCAGCACGTAGGTCGTAGATGTGGGCCGCGACCATCGCACAGTTTTCCGGTTGCAAAGAAAGGTGACGGACGGCTTCTAGATAGGCTTTTGGGTTTCTAGAAGTGGATTGACCTTGACTCAAGAGGGCAAGAACGGAGAGAAACTGACGGTTTGAAAGTATTGAAAAGCTCGGTAGAGAATACCATATCCCAAGGGAGGCCTGCGTGTTTCGCCTGAAAATGGGCGCGATTCCTCAGTTTATGCAATTAAATTCGATTATCAAGAACATTTACCATATCGACCAATAAACGAACATTTCCGTTCGATAATGTAGATATAATGACTTGCTTCTTGAGGGCGTGTAACCCTTCAACTGTGTCCGGCCATCCTTGAATTTGCAATGTGACAAAAATTAGCTATGAACTTCATTCTGAGTTTAATGAAGATAAATTACCGTTCAGACGGTGCCATGCCAAATTTATATGCTCGCGAGTTGGCTCGTCCCACAGAGCGCCAATATGCGACCATTCTGAAGTTGTCAAAAGATTGTCGAGGATCTGACGTTTGTGAGTTCTGTAAGCCTACGGCATAGTCGAAGATGGGAAAGTTACCTACTTCTCTATGCATAGTGTCGACATTATTGGGCCCAGAACCACCCTCAGCAATACGACGTCTGGATTAATATAAGAGGCGCAGTCAGCAGGCGATCGCGAGACCTGAAATGCAGAGGCGAATCCACGAACGTATTCTGCAAATAGCCATTTCGCCACTCTTGCGCGAATTTACCCCAGTCAGTCCCTAAGGTACGATTTTAATAAAATTTTCATCGAGAATTATCTAGACCATAAGTACCTGGGTCTATTCCATGTTTCTCGCCCAATGCCTGGAGCTCGCCGATGACGCTCGATTTCCAATCCACTACGGTTCCAAACACGTCAAACAACAGGGCTTTGATGGGCTGCATTGACGTTGATGCTTGCAATGAGTGCGGCCGTTGGACGTTGCTACCAAAACTCTGGCAGCCGGCTTCACTGCCACAACTCTCGTGTTCTCATGATCAACTTTTTATAACATGGCTAGAATGTGATCGCGTTCCGCATCACTTCCGTGTTCTCGACCGCGTTCTTTTGAGAGTATGAGAAAACAAAACATGATATCTACACCCAAATGGTTAGTTAGGGTGATTTTATAGTCTTCAAGCAATTACCTGGTGGAATTCGAGTCTGACCAACGATCCAATTGACATTGATCATTTGATGACCTAGGCGTGGAAATATTTTTCATCTCCGTCTGAAATTCTATTGGCGTTGTGCTGAACGTTGATCAGCGCCGTTGTCCTTTTGAATCTCCTAAACCATACATATTGATTCTCCTGGACTCACCGCTGCTCCCATTCCAAGAATATCACTCGAAGAATCTAAAGAAGATCTTATCTTCATCTCATCAACTTCATTTTGGGGTTACCAGGGACCAGGGTCCGAGTCAGCTCAGTCAGGAGACAGGCTTAATTTAGGCCAAGACCCAATTACAAGCTGGCAGTGCCGTCTACGATCCGATGCCAGAGCCCGACACTGGGCGTGAATAGTGAACACCGCCTTGAACAAGGCGCATGAGCTACTTTGGGTCTTTTATACCCCATCCCATCTGCAGGCTGGTTCATCCAAACTATCCCTACGAGTACTAGTCCGGCATGGCAGATACTCTGTCGGTTGTTCCTGCAAGAACCCTCACCACCGTTTTGGAGGAGATTAGCAGTGCAGCTCAGACGCTAGAGCGCCTGTTTATAAGGGTTAGTGTTCACTGTTTTATTTAGTTTCCTTTTCATATTCTCCTTCAGGCCTCCGACAACCTGCAAGATACGCACAGTCTAGCATCCGAGATAGTTCAGACTGTGAAACAGCTGAAAGACTTCTGCGATGAGCACTTCGAAGTTTGTAACGGGTCTGACGACATGAAAAGAGCCCTGTTCGATCTAGTTAGGTGAGTGAAATGCACCTAGTCCAATTCGATTACACTTAGAAAGATGGCAGAGACTTAAAACTAGTATACACCGAATGTCGCGACTTACTGGTGGCCCCACCAGAAGGGAAAGTTAGGAAACTAAAGGTCACACTCGGCGCCAGAAGGAATCGTAGTAAAATCGAATCTGACGTTCTGGAGCTCCGGAATCGTGTTAGTAAATGTCATACGCAGGTCATGGTGAGTGCTTCCATTAAATTTTTATAAGTTTCTTATTCAGTATATTTTTTTTTCAAAGATGTTTGCGCTCATGAATACCGAAAGCCAGCTGGTCCCTGTTGAGAATTCTAGTTCACAAATCCTCACTATAATCGAGAGAGAGATCGCGAGGATGCGGACTCCCGATGACCGACTCATTGCTTTCCTAGGAACAAGCTCGGCGATGCTATCGACACTACCTCGGGAAATCAGCCTCAACATAATTTCCGACACATACCTTCGCCTTCAAATCGATGCCATTGACGAGTACCTAGTCGAGTTGTCGTCTGCGGGTTCGTATCCGGTCGAAGAACCTATGGATGCTTACTTGCAACCGTATCAGCCTGTTGTCGTGTCCCTCGGTTCGCAAGACACCAATACTCTACGGCAGGATATTATTGCCAAGACAGTGGAAATTCAAGAATTTCTACGCAACGATTCCAGCACATTGTCAGTGCAAACCGGAGCCTGGGAGATGGTTAACCTCTCCATTGGATTGTTTTCGCTAGAGATGTACCAAGAGGCGGCGACAATGGGCCTGTGGACTGTAAACCTCTTTCGAACACTTGTAGCTACCAATTCCGCCATCTATTCACCCTATCTTGCACACAGTCTCCGGCACCTCGCCAGGTACTATTCCGAAGTCAATGATTTCGACGGTGCACGCAACGCTATCCAGGAGTGTATTACTATCAGCCGGCGGCTGCACAATTCATCTACTGACCTGGAGCTAAAGGGGCAAATTGTCCCAGTATTAACTATGTCCGCCTTTCTGGCGTCACGACGCGGAGAGAACAACAGAGCCCTCGAAGATGCAGAAGAAGCTGTCAGGATATTCGAAGGCATGATTCAGGAGAATCGTCCTCCTTTTAGCGAGTCGAGCATTCAATTATTACGGACTGAGCAAGAATGGGCCCAGGCGTTGACAAACTTCTCGGATAAAGCGGTGTGCGACTATTCTCGTGCTCTCCAGCAACTTTCGAACAGTCTCCAAGACGCAGGGCGACTTGCGGAAGCCATCGACGCTCAACAGAAAGCCACGACCATTATGGCTTTTATTTCGCGTTATTATCCTGAAGGAACGTTGGAGCCAGAGCTTGCGGACATGTATTTCCGACTTTCTCATCAGGATTTCCATGACGTCGTACCTCTTGACGAGGCCCTCGAATACGCTCAGCAGGCAGTTCAGGTGTACCGGAAATTGGCGGAAAAGGACTCGAAAAAGCACAGCAAATCACTTTGTCATGCCTTGTGGGAGCAAGCGAATATCTTGGGCAAACAAACAAGTATGACGAGGCTCTTGCCGTCTGGAAAGAAATTGCCGCCCTAGCAAGGGATATCATGGCTGACCAGCTCTTCCACGCCAACGCCCTGGAGCAAGTGTCATGGAGTCTTCGTCGTTTGAAACGCCATGACGAGGCAGCCTCAACTCGCGCAGAGACTGTCAAAGTTTACAACACTGTCCTTAAAACCACGTCCGTCACCGAAGCTGATACATATTACGACCTCGCCGTCGACCTGCAGCTCGCCCTGCGATACACAGAAGCTGCACGCGCCGCACAGATGTCTGTCACGCAATACCGTGCATTGGCCTTCACCGACCCAGCAAAATATACGAAGAACGTGGCGAAAGGCCTTAATTGCCTCACGGGCATCCTCATTCATGCTAATGAACACGAACAAGCTTTCAACGAAGGTCATGAAGCCATGAAAATTTACGAATCGCTCATCCACGACGATCCTGGTGTTCTGCCAGAGTATACGCGCTGTCTGAGCCTGAACGCGTTTTTGGGTGTGGTGTCGAGCAACGAGAACAAATCTATCGAACGAGTTCAAGATGTGATCAGGCATTCTCGAGAGGTGATCAAGCAATTCCCGCCTACAGCGGAGGAGGAATCCCTGCTCGTTAGGGCCATTATCAACCATTCTCGAATTTTGACCAACTTCAACCGCCTTCCAGAAGCCAGTGTCATCGTTCAAGAAGCCCTCGACTGGTACGACGAAAACCCCGCGAAGTCGTCTAAAGCGGCGTTCCAGCACATGGACTGTCTCATCGAAATAGGGAGTCTCCTCGACCACCAAGGATTCACCGAGAAGGCATTAGTGCCTATCGAAAAAGCTGTCGATGTTGGGAAACCGTTTTCCTCCAATCCTCCCGTTGCGTCAATGGTGGCTGGCTCGATGCATCGTCGTGCTCAGCTTTTCCTTGAGATGGGCCAGTATGCTGAAGGCGTTGCCGCCAGCGAGGAAGCTGTGGCATATGCCCGTGGAGCCACGCTCGAGAACATAGCAGAATTTATTGGCTGCCTGCAGGTTGCATCCATAGCGTACAAATATACTGGGCAAGCACAGCAGGCTATCGATGCCATCAAAGAAGCTCTGGAGCTCTGCCGTGGTGAGGCTCTAGCGGAGCTCGCCAAAACGAGGGTCCTTCTGCTCCTTTACCTTCCTCAATGTCTTCAATATCTTTCCAGCAGCATCGCAGCTGATGGGCGGGAAGCCGAAGCGCTTCCTCTAGCCCAGGAATCTGTAGACGAAGCAATGAACCTCAAAAACAAACTAGCGACACTATCATGGTCAGACATCGAGCCGACCTACATGAGTGCACTGAGCAATCTTGCAACCCGCCTAGCAGCAAACGACGATCTTCCGCGGGCTCTAGAATTGACAATCCAATGCCGAACTTACTATGAAGGACGCTCGGAGACCCGAAACGGGGCATACACGGCACTAGCCTGCGTACTGCTTGCAGAAGGGGTTTTACACTGTGCTTCTGGGCGACACGAAGAAGGGCTGGCGGCCAAGTCCAAACTCGAGGAGATGCAGAAGAAATTAGAAAAGGATTTCCCGAGTCTTGCACGTTTGGTTGAAATCGAACTGAATGGCGAAAAGAACCTCGCTTCTTGGACTGCTCTTGTCGCCAAACTTGACCTTCAGTGCCACCACCATGATTAAAATATATGTAGTTCATGTTCTGTTCATGTCACAGCTATTGGCTAAACTTTGGGACTAATTTCCTGGAGTCATCTTTCATCTTACTTACATTTACTAAATTACTCTTGGACAAGCTTTTACTCAATCGCTATTCGACATTTGTTGCAAGTAGAAACCAGTGCGCTTTGTCAATTCGTTCTCACGCGCTGTTGATCTTGTCTTCCCGACGTTCATCGAAATTCCATCGTTCAAGTTTCTCAACTTTTTACAGTGTGAACCCGCGGGGCCATGAAACTGTAGATTGGAGAATTCTCAAAAAAAGAGACATCCATTGTCTTAAGTAGTAAGTTATTGTCTTGTGCATCCTTTGATCATTGAACCTGACATTTCGTTCACCCTTAATCATTCACAGGTTGAACTATTTTCATCCAAAGGATCTGATGAACAGGATCATGATGCAAGCCGATTTATTCCAAGACGACAAAAGATGATTCAAGTTAGTTCCGACGTGAAAATCACGCGGTCTACAACTGCCACAGCCTGCGAAGTATGTTCATTATAAAGTGCAACTATAGGACGTTCTTGGAACCTGGATGACAACGTCTCCAATAAATGGCGGACCCTCTATCTGTTACCCTCGCCGCGATAACCCTTGCTACGGCCTTGAAGGACATTCTCGAGCTTGCTCAGAAACTCGAGCGTTCGTTTTCGAAAGTTCTCGGTTTTTCTTATACAAAGTTACTATAAGCTTACTTCAAATCTTTTCGGCGTCAGGTTGCTCGGAATTTTCAAAATGCCCGAAATTTGTCAGCTGAGGTCCTCAAGACTGTCGAACAACTATATGACTTCTGCAAGGATCACTACGAGGTTCTAAACAACTCGGATCACATGAAAAGAGCTCTGATCGACCTCGTAAAGTAAGCGACCTTTGGATGCATCTTTACCTTTACTTAATGTCGGAATTATCATGTTAGGGACATGACGTCAATTTACGATGCCTGTCGCGAATTACTTCCTTCAACTTCTGGAACCAATATCGGCAAGCTAAAACTTACACTTGGTGCATGGAAGAATCGTAATAAGGTGGAATCAAACATTCGGGAACTCAAAAATAGAGTTAATACATGTTACATGCAATTCATGGTGTGTTACAGGCTTCGAATGTCGAACGCTGCCGACAAACCACATATTCACAGATGTTCGCTATCATGCGGGTGGAAAATGGAGTGCGAGAGTTGAAAACTGTGGACAAGGTGCAACACTACCGTATCCACGAGGAGACGGCCAATCTCGATGTCAATGATGAAAGGGTTTTTGCTTTCATCGGATCAAGCTCAACAACACTATCCAAATTGCCATCCAACATTTCTGCGGACATTGTCTGCGACGCCTATCTTCGCCTTCAAATCGACGCCATCCATCAGTCCTTGACCGCATTATCGTCCACTTACTCTTCGTCTGAGGAAGAACCACTGGAGTTGTATACAATTCCCTTCCAACCTCTCCTTGAACCTCCCTTCCCGATCGATAGTCGAAACGTTTTTCAGCAAGATGTAACCAGACGAACACTAGAAATCCAGGCGGTTTTAAGACCTGATTCCGACGCCTTATCAATTCAAAGAGGCGCATGGGATCTGGTCGGTCTCTCTGTCGACCTATCTTACTTAGGAATGCGGCAAGAAGCTAGTATCATCGGCCTTTGGACTGTCAACCTGTTCAAAGTCTTGGCGAGATCGAATTCGACCCTTTATTTACCTTATCTTGTCCATGCCCTTCGCCACCTCTCAAGTTTCTACACCGACATCGGTAACCTCGATGGCGCAGAAGACGCAGTTAAGGAATGTCTAGCCATTAGTCGACATTTGGCCGCTTCCGAACGGCTAGAACTTAAGAGTCAGTTGGGCGGCGTTTTGACTACTGCTGCTGCAATATCAGGATTGCGGGGTCTCAATGAAAGATCTTTGATAGAAGTGGAAGAAGCCGTCAACATTTTTGAAAATATTTTTTCGACTGCTTCCAAGAAAGCAAATCACAACGACGTTCCGGTCTTCCAACAGCCCTTGCACTCCATTCACAAAGCGAACTGCGATCACGCCAGAGCTCTTCATCAGCTCTCCCACAGCCTGCATAGAATGGGGCGGATCCAAGAAGCTGCCAACGCTCTGATGAGCGCATCAAAAATATTTCAGGAAGTTTCTTCTCTGTATCCTGGCGGTCAACTGGAAGTGGAACTCGCAGAAGCATTAACTTGCCTGTCACAAGAGGTTTTTCGTCCTATAGTTCCGATCGACCAAGCATTCTCGTTTTCGCAGTTATCCGTAGGCATCTGTCGAAGGTTTTTCAAGAAGGATCCCAAAAGGCATGGCACTTCACTCTGCAGTGCTCTCTGGGGAAGTGCAAGTGTACTGCAAGCAATGGGGCGACATGACGAAGCTTGGGCTGAATGGAACGAGGTGGCCATGTTGACCAGGGAATTGCAGGAAAATCTACTTATTTATGCGGATGCTCTATATCAAGTTTCGTGGAGCCTCCGTCGCTTGAAACGTTATGAGGAGGCGGCTGTGACTCGGGCAGAATCTGTAAAGGTCTATCAATCCATCTTTGAAGCATCGTCAGAAGAGGCGGCCCATGGATATCGCGATCTTGCTATTGACCTTACGCTCGCTGGTCAACATAAGGACGCGATCTGTGCCGCTCAAGATGCTATCACGCAATACCGTACTCTAGCCTTTAAAGACCCAGTCGTCTTCAAGATACACCTCGCGAAAGGTCTTAGCTCGCTTACAAGCATCCTTATTAGTGCCGTTATGTACGACCGGGCTTTCAACGAAGGCCACGAAGCACTTAAACTTTACGAAAACTTGCTCTCAAATGACCCCAGTACTTTATCCGCCTACGCCGATTGTTTGGATATTAACTTGAATTTATCCCTGGCTGCAGACAACGAGGCGAAGTCGGTGGAACGCTGCGAGGACGTTATTCGCCGTTACAGGGTGTTGATCGTGCAATATCCTACCGACATTCCGAGCTCGGCATTGAGCCATGCTATCAAAATTTACTCTTACATTCTTATACGATACAAACGACTCACGGAAGCCAGTCGCCAGATGCAAGCAGGTCTCGAATTGTATGACAATAACCCAATTGGTGATCCGGGAGAAGTCGAACAGTACATGAACTATTTGATCCTATATGCATGTATTCTTGATCATCAAGGAGAGGCAGAGCAGGCAACGAAGCCCATCCGCAAAGCCATCGAGATTGGCAAACGTTTCCCTGAGCACGCTACGCTGACCTCGCTGACAATCAGCGCCATGTATCGTCTGGTCCACTTCCACTGCGAACTCGGACACGAACAGGAAGCTCTCCAAGAATGCTGCTCCAGTATCTCTTCTGCCCGTCAACAGCCCCAAGTGGACGTGGACGCCCTCGCTGGGTGTTTAGAGGCCTCGGTAAGGGCATTCCAGCTCAACGGACAACCGGAGAACGCCATGGTCCCTCTTAATGAGGTCCTAGAGCTCTGCCGATCCGATTCTATGAAGGAGCTGGCTAGGACCAACAAGTATATACTCCTACACCTCCCCCAATGCATCCAGGCCCTTTCTGAGAATTTAGCTGACCTAGGCAAAGAAACCGAATCGTTGATTCACGCTCAACAAGCCGTCGACCAGGCCCTGCTCCTTAAATCCGAGCATCCTGTTTTACCCTGGTCAGAAGTTGAAGAAATATATATGTCAGCCCAATTTAACCTGGCACTTTGTCTATCGGCAAATGGCAATCTTCCTCGAGCCCTGGACCTCGTCGCTGAGGTGCGAAGTTTCCTAACCGAAGCCGTTCAAAGTCAGAACGGGTCCTTTCCTGGCCTTGCAGCCGTTCTGCGTGCGCAAGGCATCTTTCAATGTGCTATGGGCGAACACGAGCGGGGCCTTGCCACCAAGGAGGAATTGAGGCAGTTGCAAACGCGACTCGAATCCGCCTTTCCGAACGTGGCTGGTCTAGTAGAAGTAGAGTTGCGAAAAGACCGACAACGTGCATCTTGGATAGCCTTGCTTGCGAAATTCAATCTTCAATGCGGACATCAAGACGAATCTTAACGATTTTGACCCGTTTCGTTCCATGTAACCTGAAATTCGTCTAATGTTAATATTATGGAATTATTCTCTAGAATTAAATCTGCGTATCAATAAATCACACGCCATAGACTTTGCGTGCATTCTCCCTCGCCACTTTCATCACGACGTCTGCATCCCACGGTTCTACCTCTGCCGATGGGAGCAGCACCTCGAACGCCTCAGTCTCTTCTTCAGTCGCGCCCCGTCCTTCTAGGTAGTCAGGTATATCTGTCTCGAGCTCCTCCATTGATTTTAGCCCCTCTACACCTTCAGATACCATTGTGATGGGTACTTCAGGCGTTTCAGCAGGCTCAGTTCCAGCCACAGCTTCATTTGCTGGTGGTGTAGGCATCCTCACGCGATTCGCAACATCAGCCACGAACTGGGCTGTCCATGGAATCATGGCGCTGTGGCTGATCGGAAGCTTCTTGCGGCCAATCTTCCGGAGGTCATCGTATAGATTGCCAGGTATCATGAAAGGCGCATCGGTTTCAAGCAGGATCCGCAGAGAGCTTAGGGTTGCGGCTGTCGCGTTGGAAGGTGATTCGGAGGGAGAAACCATTTCGCGGATGACCGTCGCAGTGTTTTTGTTGGTTGCATAAGTTATAATACCTGTTTTTATGTTGTTAGCCTCAACAGCAGTAACTGGAATAAGAAACTCGCCTGTGATGCCGATATAAAGATTGGGAAAATGATCCAATAATCGTTTCGCGAATTCAGGCGTGTCCGAAAAGCAATGGACATGAATCTAGTCGATTGTTATGTTCCTGTTATTCTCCAAACAGTTGAACGAAGTCCGCATACTTTGTGATCCGTAGGCACTTCGGCTTTCAGTATCCGTTCAGTATCGTCGTCTGCCTCGCGGGTGTGGATAACTAGTGGTTTGTCAAGCCTAACGGCTTGCCTCAGCTGCCGCGTAAATACGGCTTGTTGTATCTCCCGAGGCGAGTTCTCGTAGCGGTAATCTAGACCAATCTCACCCCAGCCAACACAGCGTGGGTGGGTCATGGCTTCTAAACTGTTTGACATGTCAGTAAGGAAAAACAACGCGAAAACGGGATTAAGACGAACATGTCTTTCTCTACATCGTCATCATAATTTTTAGCGTCGTGTCTGTCGTTGTACGGTCAAAAGTACTCTTATGGTTAACCCCACAAACCACTCACGGGTGGACACCTGAGCCATAGAACACGCCTGTTAGCATCAAGGAATAACAGCCAAGCAACTCAACCCACCCAACGCGAACCAATATTCCAGTCCGCCCCATTTCCTCTCCATAGCCGCATCCGCGTACTCCTTCCACAGCTTTTTCACTGGCGCGTCACACCACACGTCCACGATCGCGTCTACGTTCCTCCCCTCGTACATTGCTTTCACGAAGCCATACACGTCGAGGTGCTTGCCCTCTGGATAACTAGCCCGGTAATATTCAAACGTAGGCGCGAGATGGGTGTGCGTGTCCACCGTTGGGAGTGATGAAGGCGGCGTTGGGAGGAGAAGGTGGTCTTCGCTTGGTGTTGGTGTTTTTTTCTTCACTTTGGGCATTGCGACTTGGTGTCGGTTTGCTGAAATTGCTTGATCCTTGGAGTGAAAACTCGATAGGTATCGATGTTAGGGAATTCGTCCTGACGGCTTCGGCTTTATAAATAAGTCAGGTATCGTATAGGTTTTTCGACAAAGGGAAGAGCGGTGAGTCATTTCAACAAAAAGTGACATGATGGGATGAAGAAAGTGGCAAGTGGTCCCTTGGTTTCCGGTACCGGCACAGCATTTCTTTGAGCAGCCTACCGCCTTTTGGCAAATGATTTTCCTTTGCGACTGCGTTACCTTTCACCGGTCGCGAGCAGTCAAAGGATCATAGCCTTTGTGTGTGCTGATTTTTCTCCTTTCTACGTTGGACAATAGTGTAAGGATGGTCACCGCTTACATACACATTTCCTCATGTAGCACGAACTCATCTTGTAGAGATCAGTCGTACTACGTACTCGTCCACCCCAACAGAGCTCGGTCCTGTTTACCTTCGTGTGACTTCCGCTCTCAGTGATTTCCTGTCCTTGGTCACGACAGGTTTACAAATATTTTTGGTCCAGAGAGGCAAATCTTGGGACTTGACAACAATAATATTTCGAAAAAGTCTTCAGACTAAAGCTTGAAATTCTCCCCGATTGGATTCTTTACTTCACGCATTTCAGGACTTTCAAAATGTGATATTATGGTGAATGGTGGTAGTAAATGATGGTGGTGGTATCTTCTAATTATAATGCCAGGAATATGTAGACGTCTAACAATCAATCAAACCCCATACATTTTACGAGTGTTCTCCCTCGACACCCTCATAACATCATCCGCACTCCACAGCTCAACCCCAGGAGGCCGGGGCGCATGCCTCGGCACCCGCGCACCATTCGCAACGTCCGCCACGAACTGCGCCGTCCAGGGGATCATCGCGCTATGACAAAGCGGGAGCTTCTGCCCGCGGGCGAGGGCGAGGTCGTCGTACATGTTGCTGGGGGCCATGAACGGCGCGTCGGTCTCGAGGAGGATGCGGAGGGACTCTGGGGTGGGTGCTGGTGTTGGGTGTGTTTGGGGATCGAGGGGGGGCGGCCATGTTGCGGATTACGGCGGAGGTGTTTTTGTTGCCTGAGTAGGTGATTACTCCTGCAGATGGGGAGAATGTCAGTCAGATGTATAGGGATGGTGGAATATGGGATGCAGCGTACCTGTGATACCGATATAAAGATTGGAGAAATGGTCCAGCAGTCGCTTCCCAAATTCAGGCGTATCGGAGAAACAATGCACATGAATCTAGTCGCGTCCAATTAGATTTGAATTCATGACCATAAGATGCCCACATACTTTATGGTCCTTGGGCACCTCAGCCTTCATTATTCGCTCGGTATCATCATCCGCCTCGCGGGTATGGATGACAAGCGGCTTTCCAAGCCTGACAGCGAGCTTCAGCTGCTGTGTGAACACGGCCTGCTGCTTGTCGCGGGGCGAATGGTCGTAGTGATAATCCAGCCCAATCTCGCCTAGGCCAACGCAGCGGGGGTGCTTCATTGCCTCAAGGCTATTGGAAATATCAGTCAGTGGTTGAATGAATAGAATTGAAGAGGACCAACATGTCGTTCTCTACTCTATCGTTGTACTTTTTCGCGTCATGACTGGGGGTCAGAGGGTCAGAAACGTTTTTGAGGATGAAGTTAACGTGTTGAACGACTCACGGGTGCACACCTAGTCCACAACAGGAAAACCGTTAGCAACCAGGTAAATAAAACCCATACAAACTCATACCGAGCGTGAACCAATACTCCATTCCACCCCATTTTTCCTTGTCCATTGCAGCATCTGCGTACTCCTTCCACTGCTTCTTAACCGGGGCATCACACCACACATCCACAATGGCGTCGACGTTCTTGCCTTCGTACATCCCTCTAATGAAGGAATACACATCAGCGTACTTCCCATTTCTATAATTACGCCGATAAAAGTCGAACGTCGGCAAGACGTGGGTGTGCGTGTCCACTACAGAAAGCTCGGAGGGTGGTGTCGGAAGGAGGAGGTGCTCCTCGCCTGGCGGAGGCGGTCTCGCTTGCCTGTTCTTGTTGTGCTTTTTTTGTGGGTTGTGTTGAGGAGCTTTTGAGTTTTGCATGTTTGCTGGTTGATATTGAAAATCACAAAGATATCGGTGCTGGTTGAACCTGGATTTTCGAAGTTGGTGAAAGAGTGCACGAGTAGGGTTTCGAATAAATGAAGACATATGCATGGCTAAGCTGAATGAATTTGGTACATGGGTCACGTTTGTTGACGATTCGAGTCATCCTGGCCTGGCCATGCTCAGGACGAAGACGGGCGGAAGGTACCAAGTGAATAATAATATTCAACTCGTTCTAAGGATGTAAGGACGGCAAACTCCACGGCACGTGTCTCCGCCAAACCCGCCCATCGCCCGCCATCAGTGACCCGCCCATGGCGGGTGTGACAGCTACAATTTATTCTTGTTCAAGTCAAAGGCACTCAATTCGAGTAAAAATTTCTCTCTTGGCAACTATTGAACCTTGATTGTTAGACCTAAGGGCCAATAAATTCCTATAGAATGTAAGATGGAATAAATTGCAGCGAACAATCTTTGACTTGGGTGAGAGGCCCGCACAAACAAGAACAAACCTTAAGCCCCAAATTCGGTCATAACCTTTTTGGATTTCCTCTTAAAAATGTTGTCTGTACGTTATACGATATTTTGGACGGCAGGGGACTTGAGAATTGTTCAACTTTACTTAGCCTTAATCAATAAAATCTTAATGAACTCATTTTACATGCACTCCTTCCCCTACTGGCAATCCGTTAAAATCTTATTAAATATTAAAGTTCGCGCGTGTCATTCATAAGTAGAGAGGTGCTAATTGGCTCCGACCAATTCTCTCGGGTCCGAGAGGTGCACTAGTGACAGGCGGTGCCGATATGAAGACCTAATACTGCTATTTAATATAGGCGGGGCCGATATGAAAACCTATTTCGGACTTTGACAGCGTGTGACATTTTTAATGTCAGACAGTAGGTGATGTTCGAGTACATATTCCCAATGAATTCGAAGCCACCAGTCAACCACCCTTCTTGAAGTTTTTCCCCTCCCGATCGTAAAGAAATGCTCAGTGCATAGCAGACGAATTACAGCTTGTGGTGTATTAATGGCTGTGAGGTGCGAGAGGCATCTGATAATGTGGACTGAACCAGCTTGCGTAACACGTCAAAACGGTGTAAATGGTCTCGAACTTGAAGCACCTTGGACAACACCCTTGTTTACTGTTCAGCCTGTTCCCTCAGTTGCTTTTGGCAAACGCTTGTATTCTATCGCCTACCAGTTACGTCCTACATTGTTTTCCAGGGTTTCGGTATGTCTCTCTACCATTCCCCTTCACGACTTGTCCTGAATTATTCGTTTACCGAGAAATTCGACGAGACTCTCAAACCGTAAGCCCCGTTCGCCAACCAAAATGCCCCTACATTAGGAACGATCGACCATATCCAGTGCGAGATGACCGTGGACTCGGAGGTGAGAGGCTATCGCATTAAAAATTTTCGGCGCAAAGGGGTCACCACACAGCATTATCTCGCCAGCTCTCGCAGTATCATTTTGAAATGTTTTGATTCGTCGACTGGCGATTGGCAACTGGCAAGGCCAGGTGTGGAGGTTGCCGCCGTCTCCTCCTTACCTGTCCGTCGAAGTCATTTCTCTGGTACAAGCCAGATGTCGGAAAGTGCCGAGCTGTTGGACATTGTGAGCTTTGCTTTCGACTGTTGAGCATTCAGTGGTGACCAACTTTTTCTCCAGGCCAGGCCAAATTTTTCTAGATCAAGTTATTACGAGCATCGATTGCTCTGTTCTTACCCTGAGGACCTTTTGATAAAGCCTAGTGATTTCGCCAGTTCACGCAGAGCTCAGGACGAAATCAATAACTAATCCTTCGTTGATCTTATGCCGACTGGACCTTCAAGGTTTTTTGTCCTCTGAGGTCTCCCGCAACCGCCGACGTTCCTATTACGT
>JAEDXJ010000093.1:0-66163 GCA_023014345.1 Galerina sulciceps
GTGGTGGTGTTGGTCTCACTATAGGCTTTATATTTGGCTCCTGGAGTATCATTAGGTATGCATGCCTTTGTCCTGCTTCAGAAAGACTAAATTTTCTTCCCTCAACTAGAGGAGGAGCAGGACCACGAGGAGCACTATCCACACTCTCCCAATATATGCTTAGTAGTGCCGCTACGTTCTCGTTCTTCCTGTCGATTGGATCTGTAAGCTTCATATTGTCAAATCTGTTCATACCGTCTGAATATTCGCCCAGGTGATTCGAAGCGACTCTATTCCTCCCCAGTCACTAGCTGCACCCCTGCAATCTAACTTACCGTTGCATGCGGCTCATTCTCGAGCTGAAGGTGCAATGCTCATGAAAGCAAGATGGCAGGCAGAACGGTATCGATTAAATTCCTCCTGAGGAATACATAATCACCGAAGGGTAGCCGGTACAAATTTCAAAATATGTCGATGTTAATTTTTTAAGCTCTTATATAGCTCGTCCACTGTCTGAACAGGCTGGCCAATAGTTGAGATTGGTCGAAAGATAATTCTAATTCAGATAACGTTCTTGATAGCTTCAACCACATCATGATGTATACTTAAACAAGTTCGAAGACTTCTTATGAACCCCATGAATCCCAAGACAGCAAGAACGAAAATTATGCGCAGCAATTCTATATAACATGCAACAAAAGCACTAAAGGTCAAGTGCTAAACTAATAGAAACATAACAAGTACAGCAACTAAATCATCGATTAGAAGAAAGCGCGGGCATGGCGTCTACCTTGTCTGCCCTGCTGCTGTCCCTTGCCCTGCTGTTGCTGTTGTCCCTTGCCCTGCTGTTGCTGTTGCCCCTTGCCCTGCTGTTGCTGTTGTCCCTTACCCTGTTGTGCAGTGCGTTGCTGTCCCTGTTGGGCATTGTTACCCTGCGTCCAATAATTAGCCCATAAATGGATCTAGTGGGGTGAACAAATACCTTAGCAGGGGGAGCGGCTTTTTGGGTTCCAGCACCTGAAGAGGCAGCGGCGGAAGAGGCAGCGGGTGCTGCAGCGGTGGCGGTGGCCGCAGATGCTGCAGCACTGGAAGCCGCCGGATCTGCAGCAGCCGCACCAGCAGCGGTGACAGTGAACTAAAAATTAGTCAGCAACCGAAGATAAGGAGCTTGACGGATGAAAAACATACGTAGGAAACATCATCTAGTGAACCGTGTTGAGCGATTGGTACGAGAACGGGCTGATGGTTGGCAGCAGTGTTAATTGATGAAACTTTGTAGAACCCAGCAGGGAGACCAGCGGTCACGTCAGCGGTCAAAACACCGTTAACGGCGGCAGCGTTCAAACCCTTGAAGAAAGCGAATTTCCTGGGGTCTGTGGGAGTGGTCTGGTCCAAGGCTGACAGCTGCTCGACGACGACGTGCGAGTGACCAATGATCTGTCCTCCACCGTTAAGTTGTTGAGGGGCAGCGAAGTAGTTCTCCTGCGCATTGACGAATGCACCTGTTTGGAAGTTGGCGACAGCCATGGTGTGAAAGCTGTGTTTCTGGTATCGAATCACCATTCTTGGGTATTTGAAACTTGGCTGACGGCATGTTATCTGTTGAAGGAATTGCACCCATTGGAGCTGGGTTACAAGAGCCAGTGGTGATTTGCTTTCCATTGGTGATAGGAAGGTTGGGCACCGTCAAGCAGAAATTGATGAAGTTGTTTGACGACGTCAGTGAAGCAACTTGACCCTCGGTGGGAACATCTATGATTGCAAAGAGCGAATGAACACGTATCAAAGACGCACAACTGTGGAGCAGACTGACCCTGGCCATCGTTCTCGAAACCAGTGGCAATGACCTTGGGGTCGAGAGCTAGGGGCTATATGAGCGACAAGAGATATACTTGGCAAGGGGTGGCCTTACTCAGTGATGACTGGGCGTCGGCGCTGTTTGCAGCAGCTCCAGTATTGGCAGCGGCAGCAGCTGTCGAGGTGGCAGCAGCGGCCGAACTGGCACCAGCACCCTAAGTTAAGGACTGTAAGCAAAGATGGAATTTTTATAGGATGGAATGCACAAACGTTGTTCTTGCCGTTGTTGCCAGCGTTGTTATTGTTCTTGCCGTTGTTGGCATTGTTGTTTTGGTTTTTTCCGTTTGCGCTACCGCCGAATCCAAAGTTACTACCCTGGTTTCCAAAGCTTCCTACGTTGCTCCCGACTCCTTGCTGTTGCTGGGCAGCAGAAACCGAGAGGGCCAGAGAGATGGCAGCAATGAGTGACAAGGCCTTCATGGTGAAAGTGGTGGAAAAGTAAAAGAAAGTAACACCAAGGAAGATTGCTGGGACTAGCCGCAGAAAACGATACCTGATCGCGAAGAGTGGAAAAGGGAGGAAGAAAGAACGAAGGACGGAAACGTGGGATGGAGAGTTTTTCTACCCTCCCTTTATACATGTACCTGTATTCAGATCTGTCAATCAAGGGTTACGTCTATTTTAAGTCAGTTATAAATAGCATAATTATTTAAAAATAGATATTCGCCAGCACTCCCTTTTTATTTTTGTCCCTCGTATCCTCGCAACGGTCATTTTTGACACATCCATCATACTCTGTCCCAGAGCGGCTGCGCGGCCAACGTCACCGCTCATCGAAAAATGTTACCATCCCCCTGGCATACTGATATCTATCTTTTTCAAGAGCGCTCGATGTTACGCAGCAACTACCATGATTACTCCTGAAATTTCTAGGATTGCCCTCAGTGTCACTTTCATCGTTTTCTGGTTCCCGCAAAATTTAATAATGCCCGTTATTAATAGCAAAATTATGTCCCCTTGGCAATATTCGACATGGTTTCCAGCCGCGTTGCATGTACAGATTTGTTCCATCTGCAAAATTTTACATCAGCGTTTATCGATTGGATCTCATCCCAGATGCTGTGCCGAACTTCAGCTCCACCAAAGGTCAACACCGTCATCGTCTGCGTTGGATAGCAGCAAAATGGCAAGTCTGGCACAAAACGGGGGAGTGGTCAACCCGAGTCTCGCCCGACATCTCCGCGTCACCAACCCGCTTCAGCCGCCGTTTCATTCAAACCTGTCCAAATACGACTCGGAGGTAAGCGATACGTAAATGATTGCCTTGAGGCTTGCCGGAATTCTGCCTTCTTCCCACTCTGCTCTTTTCTGACGATGGCTGAGGCGATTGCGACCGTAACCGTGGACGCTGTTCGTCACTCAAAACGATCAAATGTTACATGGCCTGACTCTATGATCCCGACAGATACTATTTGACATGGATGGGTATGTGCGATAAGAATAGTCCCTCATGATATTTTCTTGTTCAACCACTCTTTCCGATTAATATTGTTCAACAAACTTATTGAAGTCTTTCTAGAACACTCATAGACTCCACACCTGGTGTCCTCAGGGCTTGGAAGACTTTCTGCGAAAACTACAATCTTGGCGATTCTACAGCGATAGCCCACGCAACGCACGGTCGAAGACTCTATGACACCTTGAAAGAGTATTGTGGTCTCTCTGACGAGGATCGTCTTCAGGTTCGTGATGATCAATGTCTGTCGGTCTATACTACAGCTCTGTATGCAGGCCGAAATCGATAGGTTCGAGGACGAAGTTATTCAAGGAGGGCCTATGGCTTTGCCCGGCGCCCTGGATCTTGTCTCCAAGGTCCGTAGTTCAACAATTAGAATTATGGCATGTATAGATGGTTGAGCACGGTGCGTAGCTATCTTCCCACCCATCCAGCAAGCACAAGTGGACAATTGTTACATCAGGTAAACTATTCATATGCAGTCTTGCTTGTTCTGATCAATTTCTACCTACGCAGCATCGAATAAATATGCCCCTCGAGCTTTAGAACGGGCCGGTCTACCACTCCCTTCACGAGGTATAGTCACCGCAAACGACGTCCTGGAAGGAAAACCTCATCCCGCCCCTTACCTTGCTGGGGCTGAAAGGTGCAACGCCAGGCCGAAAAATTGCGAGTACTCGGATTGCTTAGCTCCTCTGTTTCTCATAATGTCCCCAGGTTTAGTGGTGGAGGATGCTATTTCGGGGCTAATATCTGGTCGTGCCGCAGGCATTTTAACTCTTGCCGTGTGTACTTCAACTCCTCGTGGCATAATCACGGTATCTGGTTCAAAGCCTGATTATATCGTGGACGATCTCAAAAGGTGCAGTTCTAAATCTCTCCTGGTTAATTATCACACACTGAGTGATAGAGTTCGACATTGCAGGGTATCTGTGAATGTAATAGACGACAGGATTCAGATCACGATCGACCAGAGTTGAGGAAAGGCTATTGGGGTATTGAGGCGCTCTCTGTTTGTGATACGACCGTGTCTGCTGAGCTTAAGGGCGAGTGTGCTAAATGATAGTAAATCTGCTAATGTGAACAAGTCAATCGCGGAATCGTTGTGCTGTGACCATGTGACACGTGACAACCCTGAAGTACAACGTGCAATGAGGCTAGTGCTGCCGCAGAGTGCAGTACAGTGCCAGTGAAGCGGTTTTGGGTGGAGCTGTGATACGCTTCACTGTGATCACAGTGTGCTGTGAAGGACTGTGAAGTTTGACCGAATTTGCTTATAAATCGTTCTAAATTTAAATCTCTTCAACATTAAATAACATTTGAAGCATATATTCAGTAGCTACAACGAGATTATCATAGGGTAAAGCGGAGAGAGATGCTATAGTTGTTGAATTTTGATTGAGCTTGAGAGGTAAGCGGGATAACGCGAAGTTCTGGGCAGAGCGCAGACGCGCAGACGACGTCGGCGTCACGACACCACGCGCTAAGATCCCGACAACGTCAAACGCACAATGACATCATTGAAGAATGGTCTAGAATTCGGTGGAATGTGTTCGTTGATGTTCAAGGCGGCTACCGACGTGTAGCCTAACCCATTCTAGGCAACAGTAACCAACAAAGGGAAAGGGTTCATAGGACGATGACGAAGACTCGTCGAAGAGGCGAACTTCACACCACTTCACATGGCACTCTGTTCCGCTGTGCAGTGTGATGGCGTTTGAAATCTCACAGTGCAGTCACAGTCACCTCACACTGACTGCGCTGTGGCGGCAGCACTAAATGAGGCGCGGTTTGCTGCAAACCTGGGCAGGTTGGCCTCATGCAATCCTCATTTGGAATACAGTCTATAAGATCAGTGAGCACCACATCTCTATTACAAGATTGCTTCGTATCTTATCTATCAAACTGAGTCGATCTTCGTTGGACTTATGGAGTGGAAGGTGGAAGTAGGTCTTTCTTCGCAAATCTCAAATCTCAAATTTGCCCCATGGTCTTTGAGCCTTTTGCGGGCTTATGTTTCTCCGACTTCAGCCAGCAAGCATGAGCGTGTAGCTAATTGGCTTCTCCCATTTAAATACAGGGGGATTTTTTCATAACTATCTTTCATCCTGCTTATTCAGGGTGCTCGCCCTTTCCCTTGCTGCGAATGAACTGGCATCGCCTTTCAAGCGGTCTTGTGCATACTAGTTTCAGCTTCCGTTTTCCAACGCAAGGCATCTTTTTAACGCTGGCGCCCGTCCTGGCAATATCGGCTGGCTTAGTGAGAGAGTTAAACTTAACCGAGGCAGGATTTCACTTTCAAATTGGCTGGACTGCCACTGGTCTAATGTACGAAAATTGATTCATTGAACCTCCCCTTTTCATGTTTTGATGTTGTTTTCCTTCAGCCAAAAAAAATCCAGGCGCTCCTTGCTGACTTTCCACAGAAACCCAGTGCGCATACATTGGAAGTACCCGCGCCCATGTATAGGGCGCGAGATTGTCCACCACGCCTGTTCGCCTCGGACGGAGTGAGTGGCAGAGGGTCTCTTTGTTTTTGCTTTTGCTTTTTTTTTTTTGGCTCACACTGTCTTCAAGTCCCTCCCCTTGCGCGATTGCCACTTGCACGACAAAGTTGACTTGACATGCAAGTTTGCAACAGTATGTGCCTATTACCTTTCGTCGGTAGTTCCGACTTAATTCTGCCAAATAGGAACTGGCTCCTGATAAGTACCTATTATCGAGAAGGTAAATCATACTCTTGGGAACGCAGAGGACAGTGGGGACAACAGCGACATCGATATTAGAGACAGCAGGGAGGGTGACGACAAGGACAGGAATGTTGGCAAAGACGGTGGTGACGCTCAGTGCTCAAGTAAGGCACTAACTTTTTGTAATTGGAATTCTAACATCATTTTTTATTCCTCGATTCTGATGTAAATGTTGCTAGGTTGGTTTGCCAACGATGGATGCTCCTGTGGCTAGTTTGTGTTCCTCGCCCGAGATATTATCCTGATAATAATGCCAGGTCTCTTCCTTGACCTCAATCAATAATTTCATTGATTTCTGTAAGAATATTCACTCAAGTCACCGGTTACACCCAGGAAACCCAGCGCAAACAAAACTTTCATTATCGAAATCCTGTAAGCCTGTAAGCAGTCTTGAGAATTGGCACTCCGTTAAAGCTCAGGAAAACTATTTCTGCCCCTTATCATACCAGGCATTCCCATGTTGTCGTTGAAGAGCCAGACTCGCTGAATCAAACCACCCCCGATCATATGCTGACCGTTTTTGGGTTCTTTAAACGGTTTGAGTGAGGCTGTGTTCTCTCGACAAGCGCTTACTCGCAGGCTTCTATTAACTCTGCGGCAAATCACCAACCCATCTTGGCGCCGGTTGCTCAACATGGTCACAGGTCACTACATCATAGTACATGACATTACTTACGTGGCTACATGCCCATAACCTGGTACAGTGAATTCCAACTCCAGTCGTCTCTCCAAGTTTGTAGTTTCATAAGTAGCAAGAACGTAGCCTTGTGGATTTCAGTGCATTATTTGGCCAGTATCCCATGCCTGTGGCGGATACTGATACTGGATACTGAAATATTACAAATAACCACGTGACTCTCAGAGCGGTGTCCCCGACGTTGACCACAACCTCCATCATCTCTTGATCAGGACCTCCTTGTCACTCTTGCCAGGACCTTCTTGTCCTACATCAACTATCTAGTGTTAACTTTGACTTTATGGTAAGTCCTCTTTGTTTTCTCGAGATTGAGGATGCTCACTTAAACTTAGATCAGTCACACTGGACTCTCACCGACCAATCCGACTCCTGCTGTGCGCCTCTCCCCTGTAAATGGGATGTAGGCTGGTGGTGAGGCTCTGATAATGCACATAGAAACCTGTCTTCTGCGTGAGTTAGTAGAAAAAACAGGCAGAGACTTCAGACATGGAGAATCCACCCGGTGCGTCGTAATAATATTGCTTTTTTCACTCTCCTCCACTGTTTAACACACCACAACTCATTATTATTATTCAGCTCAATCCACCACATCACTTTTAGGGTCCCATTGCTTCAATTCTATGTGGAGGCTCATTGGGTGCATGGGTCGAGTGTGCGGTCTAGCAAGTGCTGCTGACTAGCACATCTATCCGTTAGTTCTGGTGCTTGCAGTCGCGTTGGCGCTTCGCATGGCAAAGGAAGGGGTAGGATGAACTGGTATGGTGCGTCCCTTCGTACTCAACCATCGCAACGACACTCACTGCCTTTCTGTGCCACGGGAATGATTCCGAATGAAGGCATGCAACTTCTTTGACGACGACAAGGGGACCAGGACGTTTCGAATCGAGCGCCAGGCAAAGCCTCCTGCACATCTGCTGCCCCTGCTCCCTCGCTTGATAACGGAGGTGCCCCCCCCCCTTCCGCTGTTGCTCATGAAATGCAATGGCACCGGAACAGGTCATGAAGGGGCTTGAGCGGGTACGCACAGGGGTTATCACTCAGTCTCCTGCTGCTACCACTGTCCCCCGCTCTTATCCGCTCTGCCTACTTCACTGCTGGTTGATCCAAGTATGTATCCAAGTTCACCCACTCCTTGGTAAATTAGATCTCCTTTTGCATTCTGCTGCCCTGTTTGGTTGTCATGTTTGTGTTTATCATTGCTATTCATTCTGGTGCATTCTTTTATTTTGAGTCCTATAGAAACATTGTATATATTGTACAGTCAAATTTCATTCTTTTACCAGCATGAATACTAAGTTGATTTGTTCTTGAAGTGCATTTGTAAGTGGTGGTTAATTTTGGAATGACGACGGCACCCTATTACTTGATGCGGGCTGACGCCGAACTAATCTCCAGCACGAAGAATATCTAAGCGAGTATCCAGTGTCCAGCCAATCAGAATATTTTCTGAAAAGGGTTCAGGGAAAATCTAAGCGAGTATTTGCTTTGTGATAACAAAATAAGGTCCAGATCATTCAATATCTTGCCGCTGTCTGTGATTTTTGTAGGACGTATATCCCAGGGAGTGCTGACCCATCCTACACCATCAGACCGAGAGCAAATTGAAAATGTGAAGTTGACTCAAATTCCCTTCTTCTCTTCCTCCTCCCCTTTTCTTTTTCGATTTATTTTTTTATTTATTTTATTATTTTCCACAAACACCAGTATCGGGCCCATTATTTAACACAAAAGCCTGTGTACCAAGCTTTATTTTTCTAGAGCAGGTTCACATTGCCTATTAATGTGCAAGGAGGTAGATATGGAAATTTGTCACAGAGTTAATGATGTCTACTTGGCCGGCTCAGCATCCTCAAGAGGAGGAGGACCGTCATCGTCAGAATCATCACCATCGCCGTCACCGTCACTTCCACCTGAAAATCCTGAAGGTCCAGCACCGCCAAAGTCAGGCATGCCTCCTGCCCCACCCATTTGGGCCATCATCTAAAAGGAAATTAGGTCTCTGATTCCAGAGGTTGACAAACACCGATTACCTTTTCCAAGTCCATGCCTCCCATGCCACCCATTCCACCCATTCCGCCCATTCCGCCCATTCCGCCCATTCCGCCCATTCCTCCCATTCCTCCCATATCGTCATCTGGGGCATCTTCTTGGACATCCGCCTGCTCGTCTTCATCGACCCACTTGCTGAAGTCAGTTTTAAGGAACGCATTTTTAACTTTGTCTTTCGTTAGTCGCGGCCAATATTCTGACTTTTTCTCTTTTTTGCGAATTACAAGGTTGAAAGAACGAGAGGTCAATCTCTTAGTAGATTTCTAAACCACTTTGAATATAGGACGTAAAAAGAATGCGTGGCACATACCTCTGGCACAACATCATCGTAAAATTCGAGCTCGAAGGCGTATTCTTTCTCCTGGCTACAAAACTTGAATCTGAACATCATGATGACGGATCTGCAGAGAAAAAACGCACGGGGACCCAGCCTGTGTTGAAGGAGATCGACTTCGAAGTCAGGCTATATTCCAATGAGGGCTCTTTGATATCGGGCAAATTAACAGTGACATAAAGAAAATTCTAGTCGAGAGGTGGGCGCGCAGACCAACGACGCGTCAGTCGCAGCCAAGATCGTCGACAAAAAAACCAAAGCATACCTTTTCTTCCTCAGTATCGGAGCTCCTTTGTGCCCAGAGAACTTCTGGATGCTGAACCATCGCGTCTGCAAAATTGGGTGTGGAGGATAAGTTTAAAAGGGGTCTGGTTCAGTTGTAGAATCGTCCAGAAAGTTCACGACCCTTTTAAGGAAGTTCCGGACGGAAGCCGGGGGTGATGACATACTCACCGGCGGGCAAGCGGTGGTGCATTCGACTTGCCCTTGACCAGCTATGTGGTATGTCAGTTTGCCTGCACTTTGCATTATTCTCATCGTTTTCTAAGGTGTACACGGTGGTTTCTCCCACTCCTCTTACTCCCTTTGCCCACAGCACCGCCCTATTTTCTTGTTTTGTTTCTGTTCTCCCTGACATTGCATGCTAAACCTTGGTACGTCGGTCTCCGTCCACACCCACTCCGATAACTAACAACGACTCCTATAGTTTCTATTGCATCGTTCTTCTAACGACTCTTTTTATCTCTTCGTGTTACTGGCAACCCTTTCCGATTGACAGTCCACTCACAACTCCATGGACGGATGACATTACCACCTTTGCAGATGCCTTGAATGCCACGCTTCTGCCAAACTACACCCAGCCTCTCCCCACTGTCATGCGAGCTGTAGATCGGTGCTGGTGCGACTTTTCAATGGGCGGCTTTTTCGAGCCTTTCAATGTTTCGCGATGGGAGCATCTCAGTATCCGGCGACTGAGTAATCAGCTGAATCACCAGAAGGCTTTGGTGGACAACAACACGCAGGTTGATTTAAATGGGCTAAGTGGAAGCAACGGTGCAGCACTGGCTACCAACGGGGCCGCTAATATCTCATCCCTTGCTCTCCAGGCGACCTTGCCTATGCAATCCAAATTTTGGTGGCTCCCGCGGCCATTTTCTTCAAAGCTATTTTCTCCATATGCAAGGGTTCATCCCTCACATGGCACGAACACAACTCCGGTTACAAATTTAACTTATCCCAGTATTCCAAGATCTACTCATTCGAGTGAAACGAGCACTCGTCTTCCCCTCCTTCGGATTGAATACGATTTAAGGCCTTACGGACTAGGAGTAATAATCGACCTAGGATGGTCTCGGTGATGGATTTGTCTCGTTGAAATGGAGCCATAAAGATGGGCAACTATATGCGCCACGTAGCCGATACGTCCTTCCTGAGTCAATGCCCGACCTTGATTTCTTCAAATTTACGTTGAAGCGATCTACCAGTGGATCAGATTAGAGCGAGCTGGTTGTATCGCAAGAAGGATGCCATCGTGTTGCGTTACATAACTTAGATTTGAGTACGAATGCCATGTCAGCTTACCGTACTTAACGCTCGTGGGATCAATTTCCAAATTGGTAATGCACAGACTATGTTGGTGACATCAGAAATTGGGTATAGCAAATTTCCTTACACTCATCTCTTCATGAATCAGCCCATGAGTATGGGGTCATCAGAGAAAAGGGGCCGCTCAAAAAATGACCGACGCCAGATCCCCAGGACTGGATTGGACGAAACCCCAGAGGCCTCGACCTCGTCTACTGCTGCCTTCAGCAAACTTGAGCTGATGCAGAAGGCATTCATGGCCCCCTTTAACCACAAGAAGACAGATTCAACGCGCATTCTATCTGATCGTATGCATCACTTTATTGTTGTCAATTTTGTTTGCAGTTTCCGAGGACTCACACTGTAGTTGCGCCTGTTATAATGACACCACGAATGATGAACTCTGCTGCCACAGTTTCCTCAAGGCCTCGCGCATCTCTAACAGCATCGTCAGTATCGCGGTCTAAATTGGATTTTGCAACTTTAGGACGCGTCCCACTTCGCTTAGGGCTTGGTTCAAAGCGCATCACGTCGGGGGACCTCCAAATTTTCGAGGCAACAGAAGAATTGTTGGAGGCTGAAGTACCCGAACCTGATGGAGTTGCCTCTAGTGTGAGTCTTCTACGAGGGTTCAGCGCGACTATACCAAGCGCGGATCAAAGTAAGTCGAGGCGAAAGCAAATGCGGAATATCGACACACCGCGTTTGGGACTGATGAAACTCGGGATGAGCGCACGGGGCTTGTTGACACAGGACGAGGACCATGAAGGGCAGAGTGCGGTCAGCGAAGACGATGTCGTTGTTGTACGCCGTCCCCATGCAGCTAAAAAGGGCAGAGAGAGTCTGAGTGCCTCCAAGAAATTGGGCAAGGAGGAACTGATCCGACAATCCGAAGAAATTTTGCACGACAAAGAGAACATTCATGTTAAAAGGGTATGTATCTTTTCTGTTGTGTCCTGGCCAAAAATTCAAACGGACAATGCAAACCAGAGTCTTATCATCAGTGATATTGAAGAAATCACCAGCAAAATCCAAGCCCTTGATGAAATTAGAGCCAAACTAGAGCATGATCTTCTTAAATTACAAGAAGAAGAGCTGGAATTAAATGACGAACGTACGGCAGCTCTTATAGATGTCTTAGCTGCCCATTCTTACTCTCGAATTTAGTGGAAGGTGTGAAAGACAGAATGCAATTCGAGCAAGCTGCTGGTCAACAACCAGGCAGTTCAGTTCAAAATCTGCATCTTCCGCCAAGTTCTCGTCGGCGGAAAGGTATGCATTATTGTCGTCTTGGTCCAAATACTTACTGAACCTGTCACAAGGCCCTGCTTTCCTACCTTCAGAACACGATGAGCTACCCCCCGGAGTTGCATTTATGGTATAAGAGTATTGCCCTCTTTTCTTGATTGCATCTGACTGTTTGCTTAGACCCTGGATAGTCATACCACTCCCATTTCAGCCCTTGATTTTTCTGAGCCATATGGCGTACTTGTCAGCGCCTCTCAAGAGGATGCACAACCTCGTGTTTGGGATTTATTATCTGGAGAAGAGATTGGTAGACTTCGAGGCCACATTGGAGCAGTACATTGCTTACAAGTCGAAGACCATGTGTGTCTAACGGGCGGTGCTGATGGCAATGTGCGACTCTGGGATCTAAGAAGGGTAAACGCAGATGATGGATGGGGTGATGAGATGGTCAGTTTCAGTGACGTAGCGGAAGATCCTGAAGAGAACGCTGAAGAGTTTGTCGAACGACATAACGTAATTCGGGTCACGGAAGACTTCGGTGCTCAAAGGGATAATACATGTGCACGACTTCTTGAAGGACATACACAAGCAGTGACCGCCCTATATTTCGAGGACGAATGCTTGGTAAGCCCTGGCAATGAACAATGCAATCTTTGGTTGAGTGCCCATTTACGCAGGTAACTGGAGCTTCTGACAAGACCTTGCGCCAGTGGGATCTCACAACTGGCCAATGTATCATGACCATGGATATCCTCTGGGCCATTTCTCACCCAGCCAACGGGGGTATTTCCAGTCCAGTGGCAAGTCAATCTTTCCCAGGCACATTTTCTATTCAAACACCTCCCTACTCGGATGGAACGAGCGAAACTTACGAGGACTTTGTTGGTGGTGTACAATTTTGGGGATATGGGCTGGTCAGTGGCAGCGGTGATGGTGCTGTCAGGATGTGGGATAGTAAGGCCGCTTTTTTGCTTTGATTTGTATTCAATAACATTGTGCAGTGCGGACTGGGCAGGCCCACAGAACATTACTGGGACATACCGGACCAGTAACGTGTCTTCAGTTTGATGAAATTCACATTGCAAGCGGAAGCCTGGACAAGACCTTGCGGGTTAGTGCCTATCTTATTCCGAGCTTTGTATAAACCGACAGTTTGGGTAGGTTTGGGATCTACGGACAGGCGGTATTTTCGAAACAATTCCTTTTGATCACGCAATAACGTCGCTGCAATTTGATTCTCGCAAAATTGTTGCTGCAACTGGGGAAAACGGCGTCAAGGTAATGTTTTTCCCCTCTGATGAGGCCACTGTGAATTTTTTCGCCTCAGATCTATAATCGGACAAGTACCCAGCAATCTACATTGCTCACTAATGGCCACATAAAACCTGTCGAAAGGCTTCGATATATGGACCGCTATCTTGTAACAGGCGGAAGGGATGCCAAACTCAAAATATGGTCACTTTAGCACCGACTAATAATTAGTAATTGTAGGGAGTGAGTCAAAAAGAAAATGTGGCACTTCTAAGCTTCAGTTGTAGTCTCCTACACAAAGTTAAGATATAATCTAAGATAGGATTTGGATAATCACATTAAATCAGTCTTACAGTGAACGATCACGTGATTAAAGTTTGCTTCGCGAATATAGGAAGTCATGCCCAAGGTTGCCTTGGACTACATTATTATCCCTAGACCCTATACATCTGCATCCCACAAAATCTTGTCGCTGTTATGACCACACAGCGGCAGAATCCACTCGAAAGATTGTCAGCATTTCAAACTGAAGTAATATTGAAGTGGTCCCAGATAGCGAGGAGGAACGTGAACGGTAGGCATCATTTGCATTGTTTTTCCTCAAAGCCTGATGGTTTTTAGCCAGGAGAAGAAAGAGCCGAATTATGGGCATCCTGCTAGTTTTATTGGTGTGATTGATATCTCATCTGATGAGAGGTACGTGGAGGTAAATATCCGCCCTTGCATACTCAACGAGGAGAAACAGCGGAGACGAGGTGAGGACCAAACTTCCACCATTGGGGTAATATATTTAATGGATTCTCTGTTGGACATATGATTGAAAATTCTCTCAGGTCATGGTCGGCCTCGAAAACACCAAGGAAAGCTGAGGCGAGGTCGCTTTATTCTCAAACACGTGTCATTGAATCTTCCGACGAGGATTCTGGGCCAGAAATCATTGAACTGTCTGATAGTTCAAGTGATGATGTACTTCATAGTTCTCAACCAATTTCTTCGAAGGTCCCGGAGCCGCAGGTCGATTCTGAGCCTCATATTGGTGTAGATCAGTCTACCATTAATCTGTGAGTCTTATTTGTGAAAATAAGCCGAATTTTTTTTTCACCGTTGCATTTTGCCAGTGACGAGCCCAGGGATGCGAGAACGCCTTCACGTCGCGGTGCGAATCGGAATGAAAGGGAGCAATCAGGGACAAATGCAAACGGTAGACCTTACTCATCTGGTCGAGAGAGTGCAGTTATTCCCGAAGTGTTGATTCTCACACCTGGACCTTCAAATCAGAAGACATTGACGCTAACCTTACCCGCCAAAAACTTGCCTCGTGCGAACAGCAAGAAAGCCATGTTGGCGGTGGAACTAAGAAGGCGGCATGAATATGCTCAGCAATTATTTTCTGATCTCAACACCTTGGTTTTCAGACAGGGTTTACCACAGGATACTAAACTAAATTGGAACAAACGACTGTTGACAACTGCGGGGAGAGCTAAGTTCCATCGGTGCGTCTTTCAAGGTAAATGGTACTGTCCACTATTTTTATGACTCCATTAGGTCCAGGGACGGTATTCAGACGACGGAAATTGAGTTGGCGGAAAAAATATTAGATTGTGAGGGTATGACTGGGCAGTCTACATTCTCGAGTAGAATATTGACTTTTTTTTCACTGCAGAAAGGATAAGGAATACTCTGTCACATGAAATGTGCCATTTGGCTACATGGGTCATTGATAACAAAATAAATGAACATCACGGTAAACTATTTCAAAACTGGTACACAGTTTCTTCTTGCTATAATGAAAGTGTGCTCATGTTCATCCAACCAGGGCAAATCAAGTCATGAAGAAACGGCCAGACATCCATGTCTCTGTGGGTAGTCGAGGTTTTTCTTATTACAAGGAATTGTCTTCTGAAAACAATACTTCAGATCAAACATGACTATGAGATATCACATCCCTTTCAATGGAGTGAGTCACTTTACTCTATTTCCATTTGTGTTAGAATTCCCAAACTCATCTTGACTTAGAATGTGAAAAGTGTGCTAAAGTGTGAGCTTATTTGCGTAACACACCTCATTTCATGCTTATCCCCTTCCTATAGGTATGGTCGGTTTAGCAAATCTATACGACCTGATGAATGTGGTATGTGTTGCAGAAACCTCCTTCAACAGCTAAGATGCTCATTTTACATAGTTTGTGGAGCCTGCAAAGAAGGAACTCTTCTACCTCTTTTCCCAACAAAGGCATCTATAAACCTAAATGCGAAGAAGCTAAGTCGGATGGCAGCTATGAGGCATCAAGGTAGTGGACAATGTAACATTTTTGAATCACCCTTATACTGATTCTTTTAGAAGATTCTCCTCATGCCAAGCCAGATCTTCCATATAGATCTAATCTTTGTCACTCAGAATCAGATCTTGAGGATTTTGAGATGGGTTCTCTAACAAAGACTTTGGCTTCAACTTCAATACAATGAATTTTTGGCACCTTGATGGTGCTAATCAATAAAGACAATGGAATATTTATGGTAGTACTATTATAGATACAAGCAATAACATTATAGTCAACAGATAAACAAACATTCACAGGCCAGTATCACTTAAGCTCATGCACCATGACTGGTAACTGTGTTCCAGCACTCCACTTGCCTGATACAAAAGGTCGTGTGAGGATAGAGTTAAATTTGCTGATTTTTACATTTGCCACAGGACTAAAATCAAATTGAGGGAGTAATGTTGCAATGAAAATCTTCATCTCTGCTGTTGCAAACTTGTGACCTAAGCAAAAATGAGGTCCACAACCAAAGGTCATAATCTGTGTGATTCCGGGCTTTGCAGGATCATTGCTTTTTATCCCTTTCCATCTATCGGGGCTGGTTTCAAATAAGTGAAGGAAAACAAGTCAAAAAAAAAACAGAAACAAACTTGAATTCAAGGACATCCTTTCCCCAAATGTCTTCGCTCAAGTTAAGACCTTCGATGGGTATATGAACATAACTGCCTTTACGAATGTCAATATAGCCAATGCCATCCTTGCCAATGGTAGAACCATTGGACAATGTGATGGCATGAGGTACAGGAATTTGATCGTCTTCAGTAGCAACCCGGATGGTTCCGTGTACTGGAGGACAAAGCCTCAGAGTTTCTCGAACTACTCCATCGAGATACGGCAAGTTGGCTATGGCATCCCAGCGAGTTTTCGGCGCACAACAACAGTTGAATGGCCCCTCCAGTGTTCGCGGATTGCAAGACATACAATCATGGAAACCGGAGTCCGTAGAAGTATCTGACAGGTTGCCATCTGCATCTGAGGCTTGGTCCATCGTGCATAGCTCATTTCTTAGGCGAGTTTGGACGTCAGGATTCATGCCAAGGAGATGAAAGCACCAAGATAGTGCGACAGAAACACTGTCCGAACCGGCAAGCAGAAATGTAGAGCATTGGTCCAGCAAATCTTGGTCAGATAATCGTTTGGAAGGGTCGCTGGAAAGGTTGGACTTGACTGGTTTGTAAATCCGAATTAGACCTGGTCAAACGAGGGCTGGGTAGGAACTTACTGAGACGCGTCAAAAGGTCTTTATCTTCGATGCGGTTGATCTCGGAATTCTTCACAGCAGCTTTCCTCTGATCAACAATTGCTTTACCCGCGGAAGCGATCACTTTCAAGGACTGATTTGTTGCCCTAATGTCATGGTTGACCTGGTATACATGTCAGTGAAATATCTTATTAACGAAAGAACGAAGTCACCAAAATCTTCCTCAAAATCGGAAAGTACAATTCGAGTATTTCTCGCATCCCTAGTCCCTTATCTGCGATATCAAACATCCGGCGATAGGCAGTGTAGACAGATTCAGACTCGTCTTGAACAGAATGAAAGTCGTAGTTGAATCCTGTCAGTCCGATGACATCAATGATGCGCGGGATATCCACTGAGCGATGTCGATGACGGCGCCATGCGATTCAGAAGTTGAACACGAGGACGAGGATTCCTGCGCGGACTGATTGTCCAGTATCCTTCCAACAATCGCGTAGTTCTTCCGCTTTGCGAGAAAATACGGGTCCCATGTTTTTAATTGGGAAATTGTTAAAGGCTGGCGCAACGATTCTCCGCTGCATTGCATGTTCTTTCCCTTCCATGGAGAAAATGCCTGAAAAGAATGCTGAATGAAAAAACGACCTCTACGTAAAATTGGTACCTCTGCCAATGAGTCTGCCCAGAAAATATCTTGTTTGCCAGGGCTTTTCGTATATTGGCGAATTCATAATATAGTGGATGACGTGGTGATTGAAGGAAAGGAGGCGATAATCATGCTGCGAGAAATTTACCATTGAAGACGAAAGTCAGTCAAGGGGGACAAAAAGCGCACCTTTCCAAACCCATTGAAACGCAATGTTTCTCCGAAACGTTTCCTCCACTCAGTATAAGTATTTATACTCAATGCAGGACTACGAAAGTCAGTCAATAGATTGAGACGGCTCGCTCTGGTACTTACTCCATGACTTGTTGTAATTGGCTTTGGAGTAGAGAGCCCTCTGGTCCGGGTAAATGTCTCAAAGGGTCAGATAGAGGTTGGATGAAGACCATGTTAACAAGCCAGAACGCGCCTCGGAGCGCGATAATGAGAGCGACTACGACGCATGTTTTCGATGTGAAAACAACGAATTCCGAGAACACTGGCAAAAAATCCAACATAACAAAATAATGTTCGCTATGGCGATGGGGAGAAGGGATCCCCGCGCCAGTGAATTGGCATCATCTATTTAATTAAATCAGCAGCTGAGTACAACGTCGTTCACAACGTACCACTTTTGGAACTCCCTTTCTCCCCGATTCAGACCAAGACATATCGGAGAATGAACCTTAATGCAATTACTGTACAGATTACGTAAACTCAGGATATCCTCAACTTGAGATGAAGGACGATATTGGCAATCACTAGTACGTTCGACAAAAGTGAGTCTTCGCACTTTGCTATTGTTCACCTTCTTATCCGTCACTTATAGGCCTCTAGACATCGAATATGACTCACGACGCAGTTTGGTTCTCTCGACCTCGTAAATTTGGAAAGGGTAGCCGTCAATGGTAGACTTTCAGAGTCCTACCACTCCTCTGTTGCTCATGTATTATATTCCAGCCGGCTCTGTGCTCATCAAGCTGGCCTCATCCGCAAGTACGGCCTTGACCTTTGCCGTCAATGTTTCCGTGAAAAGTCTGCTGCTATTGGGTTTGTAAAGGTAAGGACTATGATGGTTGCGCTTGCAAACTCAAATCAACATAATCAATTTTCATCAGAGTCGGTGAACGCTTCAACATGCATTTCTTTCGTCGTCATTGCCTTCTATAATATAAGAAAGTTCCCGGATTATCTGCTTGCTTCAAAAATGCTACCTCTCACTCATTTGGAGCTATTTATTTGGCATGGCGCCGGGTCCGTACGTACATAACTGTCAATGCAACACCGATTGATATCCTCGTCGCATACACTCTATCTAAGGAAGATTTTGATTTGAAAAGTAGCGGATCGGAGGCATACAAACAAGAAAAGTCCAACAGTGCCTTTTAATTGTTGCAAGAACTTGTAAGGTTGTGGTAAATCCGTTCGCAACACGCAGGCAAGCTTTCGTTCAATCTACACTTTACTTGAACAGTTCTAACTTTCTCAACCGCCGTGAATGACCGAGTCTGAAAACTTTTGTGTGATACATAGACTGAAGAGTTCCTCATGCGGCATGGACTCGATCCTGCGGAGTCCAAGCGGCGTATAGTAAATGTCAGGTGTGAAGTTGGTGCTTCAATGCCTTGTTCAATGCGGTCTTCCTCCGGTCATAAAAACCTGTTTGAAGCTGGCAATTGGTATTGTCACTGTTCAAACTGCCTGATCAGTTGAGAAGTAAAATTGGGACCGACCAGGGACTCAAAATTGCATTATGCTGGATTGCAACCACTGAGCTTTCGAACGAAGTTGGCAAATGTTTACGTTTACACTCACTTCGATAGCAAAAATGTAGTGATACATGAATTGCTTGGCAAGTACATAACTCATTTGGTGTATGTCCACTATTATTTTACGTCAATCCGTAGCTAGCTTGATCCCATCCTAGTATCGGTACCTTTTTGCTTCGAATATAACTTGTCTAGTTTTGTATGGTACTGCACTCGTTCCGTTTGTAACCCTTCCCACCTATGCAAGCCCGAATTTCTACAGAGATAAATTTGCAAAACTGGTACTAATATCAGAGCTGGATTAGTCCTGTTTTCTCTCAAATAACTTGCATACTTTTGAGAAGACGGAATGGCATTCCATAATATCATGGTCGGTGCTTAGGTGTTCCTAAATTTGCTCTAATACTAGTAACAGACCTGTTGCATCCCTGTTGCTCTATTAGCCTTGATACACGGGTTTTTCCCTGGCTTTTCCTCCCAGATTTTGACCTGTTCTCCGCACTTACAAGCGCTTCTCGTTTGTATTCAGGCATGATGGTTGTGTAAGAGTGGGTGTGATATTTTTAGATACGCGACGCGACAGCCGGAGGCTTATAATTAGTGACATGAAAGTCGTCTACCTTATTAAAGTTGTACACACACATTTTCGCGAGGCATCTGGATCTGTTGGCAAGTGTTGCGTGGTTGGCAATGATCAATTTTAGACCGAAACGACAAAAGCCGCATCTATAGCCCAATCCAGCCAGTAAAAAAAGGATTTATGTGTTGTGTTACAACCGAAACACTTTGCAGTTGGGAGTGTAATTGTTGCAGTTCCAGAACTGTGCCCTTTCGTCCTGTTCTTGATTTGTATCTGTGCAACCAGTTTCTTCAGACAATTCACCTGCGCTATGCCCAGGAACTCGATTTTTAAGAGTAGTTGACTATCAAATATCAAGTTCGACACTGCTAACGCGTATTGATTTATCAATTCATGTTTTCACGCGTTTGTCGACTGAAAACACACCGTCGACAACTAGGATGCTAGAGGTAATAGGTATGGAAATCAGAGGTGAGGCATAGAACACATGGTTGTTTGGGTGGACTTGGATCATCCATGGCTCGAAGAAAACGAGATGATATTGAGATACGAGTCTTAGCTAGATGCAGAAACGTAGCTTGACATCCAAAGTCAATGTCAGCAAAGGTAACGTACAGGAATCAAATGTAGTACACGACTTTTAAGTTGTTTGTTGTATCAGAGTGATATTATCGCCCTTCAAAAGAATTCGACCTATGAAAGAGTAAGCGATTGTATCGTATCACCGCCATATGTTTGCGGTAATCACTCACCCAATTCCTTTCGAGGTTTCGCGTCCTTTATAAAAACTTCAGCAGCTTCGTCTATCACAAGGTTCATGAATTCGTCAAATCCCTAACATACCCAGTTGGAGTCAGAGATAGCATCTCGGGCTGAAAGGAGGACAGCCTACGATGATCTTTCCCTCTATCCTCCTCAATATTATCATAAAGCCAGATGAAGACCTTGTTTTTCTGATTCAAACTCATTAGTCTTGGGATGAAGGAACCCAAAGTTGTGCACACACTTGTTGCAAATTTTTGAAGATAACGTTCTGCAATGAATGCACTTCACGATATTGTAATCAGAATAAAAAGGGACACACACGATGGGCTGAACCATCACACGCTGCTGGCGTCCGGACATCTTGGCTATAAGTGCAAGGAGATTGGGGCAGTGTTGGCTTGATGCTTGAGGTGTCAGGTTGTGGTTGGGATTTCTAAAATGGTCGGGCACGTGATAGTGCTGCAACTTCTTCATTGTCACCGTGGACAGGCGACGCGTCGCAAAAACTACCACCATGGAGGTCAGTCTATTTGTTCTGCGCTGCCCTTGTGAGTCTTTATGACCTTGAAATCTAGGTATTTGCTCCTGCAAATTCGTCGACTGCTGCTGCAGTCACATTCATTACCTTCGTGCAAGATTTGAAGAAGAAAACTAAAGCATGGGGTCCCATGATCGAGCTCTGTGCTAACGGAGAGAAGACACTAGAACGCTTTAGATATCAGTTTCCCGAGGACTGGCTCTATAGTGATCAGCTTCGTGGAGAATGGAGTGCCTATAACGAGATCCTCAAGAGGAAAAACGACTCGATTCAGGAACAGCTTGGTAGGTTACCCATTTCTTCATCGACAGCGGCTGATAGTTCCTTTTAAGCTGGGCTTCAACTTAAGATTGTGGCAGAAGATAAGATTGTGGAGAATAAGATCAACGAGATTTTACAAGAATGGGAACAGACACGCCCAGTACAGGGCAATATACGCGCTGACACAGCCATGAATACAATTAACGTATTTGAGGGGAAGCTTAACAGAGTGCAAGAGGAATACGACCTTGTTTGCCGAGCGAAAGAAGCTCTCGATCTGGAGTTAACGCGTCACACGCGCCTGGAGCCAGTGTTCGAAGAGTTGCGGGATTTGAAGGCCGTATGGACAGCCCTTTCCGGGATTTGGAGTCAAATAAGCGAGTTAAGGGAACTGTCCTGGGCCACAGTCCAACCCAGGAAATTGCGGCAACACATTGATGGGCTTTTGACGTCCACAAAGGAGATGCCCACTAGGATGCGCCAATACGCTGCCTTTGAGTATGTGCAGGAAGTGCTTAGGGGCCTCCTGAAGTCGAACACTCTCGTCTCAGAATTGAAATCCGAAGCTTTAAAGGACCGTCACTGGAAGCAACTATTCAAGAATTTAAAACTGCCCACGCAGATCAGCCTTCCGTAGTATGTAATAACCTCCCTGTCTTACACATTCCTGACAAGTATTCTGAAAAGCATGAATCTTGGCCATGTCTATGACCTTGACCTTAAGAAAAACGAAGCCTTAATCAAGGATGTTATTATTCAAGCGCAAGGAGAGGTACCATATTCCGGCCTTTTCTTTCGTCAACGTTGTCTCAGTTTTGATTTTTTGTGCAGATGGCACTGGAAGAATACATTAAACAAGTCAAAGAGACATGGACCAGTTATACGTTGGATTTGGTCAACTACCAGAATAAATGTCGTCTCATAAGGTATATAATCCACTTTCTTAGGTTGACATCTTCTTATATTGTTGTCAGGGGTTGGGACGATCTTTTCAACAAATGCAGCGAGAACTTGAACTCGCTCACTGCCATGAAATTGTCCCCGTATTACAAAGGTTTGTTTCTTTATGCGTCCGATTTCACGATAGCTCATGCGGTCTGGAACAGTTTTTGAAGAAGAGGTACTTGACTCAGACATGATCTAGGCTAATTGCTCATGGAATTCTTAGGCTAGTTCTTGGGAAGAGAAACTCAACAGAATCCACGTCCTTTTTGGTAAGTGTAGTTATTATACCACCACGCAATGAAGTAATTTATGATTTAAGATGTATGGATTGATGTCCAGCGACAATGGGTTTATCTAGAGGGTATCTTCTCAGGCAGCGCTGATATCAAACACCTTCTCCCTGTCGAAAGTTCCCGCTTCCAAAATATCAACTCTGAATTCTTGACTGTCATGAAGAGGGTTTACAAGTCTCCATTTGTTCTCGACGTCTTGAATATTCAAGGCATCCAAAAAAGCCTAGAACGCCTTGCTGAGTTGCTGAAAGATCCAGAAAGCACTTGGAGAATATTTGGAACGCGAACGTTCTTCCTTTCCCCGATTTTACTTTGTTGGGGACGAGGACCTTCTCGAAATCATCGGGAACAGCAAAGATATCCTTCGGATTATGAAGCATTTGAAGAAAATGTTTGCAGGAATCTCTACAGTCATGCTTGATGAGGAAGTGACTCAAATCCAGGGCATGGCCTCCAGAGAGGGCGAAGAAGTCCCTTTTTCTGAAACCATTTCCCTCAAGGATTACCCGAAGATCAATGATTGGTTAACCAGGATTGAAACTATGATGCGCCTGTCTCTTGCTGATCTATTGACGACCGCAGTCGCAGAACTACAAGGCTTTTATGGAAGTAGCCCCCTGGAGGCAGATCAACTCATGTCATGGATGGAGAAGTATCCCGCACAACTTGTAACTCTCGCAATTCAAGTTTCCTGGACTTTGTCAGTGGAAACATCTCTGGAATTGAGTCAAGCTCCTGAAGGGTCCTTACATGTCATTCACCAAGCCCTTGACCTTTTGGCAGATGTTGTCCTTCAGGAGCTTAGCCCAGTAACTCGACGCAAATGTGAGCATCTCATCACAGAGTTAGTCCATCAACGTGATGTTACTCGTACCCTCGTCCAACAAGGGGTCCTGGACACGAAGAACTTTATTTGGTTGTATCAAATGCGCTTTTACCTTGATACAGCCAATGAGAATCCGTTAGACCGGCTCTCAATCAAAGCTGCTGATGCGTCGTTCCCATATGGATGGGAGTATCTGGGAGTCCCTGATAGGCTTGTCCAGACACCGTTAACCGACAGAGTATATCTCACCTTAACACAAGCCCTCGACAACCAACTAGGAGGTGCGCCATTTGGGCCAGCAGGAACTGGTCAGTACAAACCTAGTTTCCTTAAAACCCAATATCTAATTGTCAATGTAGGTAAAACGGAATCTGTTAAGGCACTTGGAGTGCAGCTCGGTCGCTTTGTCCTTGTTTTTTGTTGTGACGAAACTTTTGATTTCCAAGCAATGGGTCGCATTTTTGTGGGCCTGTGTCAGGTCGGCGCATGGGGCTGCTTTGACGAATTTAATCGTCTTGAAGAACGCATTCTCAGTGCTGTATCCCAGCAAGTGCAGGCAATACAACAGGGTTTAGTTTCCCTCGTCAAGAATCCAAACACTGAAATTGAATTGGTTGGGAAAAGCTTGAAAATTAATAAGAATATTGGTGAGTTAATTGTTATCCCTTTTTTGGTTTTGGCTGATCCATTGAATAGGTATTTTCATTACAACTAATCCAAATTATGCTGGAAGGTCACAGCTGCCTCCTAACTTGACTAAATTGTTTAGACCGTAAGTCACATACTCTATGTTTAAACATCCTGCCCCTCATTGCTTGTTAGGATGGCAATGACCCGCCCTGATCGAGAACTTATTGCCCAAGTAATGCTATTTTCGCAAGGTTTTCGAACGGCCGAATCTCTGGCTTCAAAGATTGTTCCATTTTTCAACTTATGTGACGAGCAACTCTCCCCACAACCACATTACGACTTTGGTCTCCGTGCATTAAAAGCCGTTCTTGCAAGTGCAGGTATCTTGAAGCGAGAGCGCCTGCAGAACACTCCTCTGGAATCAGAAACTGAGCTCGATATGAATCTGTCCGACAATACATCTGAACAAATTATTCTAATTCAAAGTGTCACAGAAACTATTGTGCCAAAGCTCGTTGCTGATGATGTACCGTTATTGACAAGGTGCTAATTATCCTCTTATCCTCACCATGTCCTATTGAACTTACGTTTTGTTGTTTGTAGCCTTCTTGCTGATGTTTTCCCTGGCGTTGATTACTTCCCTGTTGATCTTGAAGCTCTACGTGAACACATCATACAAGTCTGCTCTGAAAAGCGTTTAGTGGCTGGTGCTCGTTGGATAGCCAAGATCCTCCAGTTGTACCAGATACAGAAGATCCAGCACGGTTTAATGATGGTCGGACCTTCTGGCAGTGGGAAAACAAATGCTTGGCAAGTTTTACTTGCTGCCCTTGAACGCCTGGATGGCATTGAAGGTGTTTCTTATGTCATCGATCCCAAAGCCATGCATAAAGATGCCCTATACGGCACTCTGGATCAAACAACCAGGGAATGGAATGATGGCTTGTTCACCCATGTGCTGCGGAAAATCGTAGACGACGTTCGGGGGGAAAGTGGGAAAAGGCATTGGATCATCTTCGATGGTGACGTTGACCCAGAGTGGGTGGAAAATCTGAACAGGTATGTTCGATTCAATCTTAGCTAGTGGATCCAATTTGATAATTTTTAGTGTTTTGGACGACAACAAGTTGCTGACACTGCCTAATGGAGAGCGCCTCAACCTTCCCCCTAATGTACGGATAATGTTTGAAGTCGAGCATCTCAAGTATGCGACCTTGGCCACTGTTAGTCGTTGCGGCATGATTTGGTTCAGTGAAGACGTGATTGAACCTCAGATGATCTATCGCAATTATCTGCAAACCCTAGCATCTGTGCCTCTTGATGCTGATGATGAAGATTCTGGTGATATCCTTGGACGTCGGGTTGATACGTCTTCCGATTCTTCTGCCAATCTCGAAACCCAAAAGCAAATTGCAAATGTGCTAGAGCGCTACTTTGCAGAGGATGACCTCGTCAGTTCAGCCTTGGCATTTACAGAGTCGATTGAACACATTATGGATTTCACTGTCACTCGTGCACTCAACACATTATTCTCGTTGGTCAACAAAACCGTTCGGAACGTCATTGAATACAACTTGCAGCACTCGGACTTTCCTTTATCCCCAGAGCGCGTAGAACAATATGTTACGAAACGCTTGCTCATCAGCATCATATGGGCGTTTTCTGGTGATGCAAAACTCGACTTGAGGGCGAATATGGGGGAGTTTTTACGCACGCAAACTGGCATCGATCTCCCGTCAATGGCATCCGGGAGCTCCTTGATTGATTTCGATGTTCAAGTTTCAACTGGTGAATGGGTAGCCTGGCAGTCCAGGGTGCCTGTTATTGAGATTGAAGCTCACTCCGTGACTGCTTCCGACATTGTCGTACCGACAATGGATACAGTTCGCCACGAAGAGGTGTTATATTCGTGGCTCTCAGAGCACAAGCCTCTTATGCTCTGTGGCCCTCCTGGTTCAGGCAAAACGATGACCCTATTTAGTGCCCTCCGTAAACTACCAGACATGGAGGTAGTTGGCCTGAATTTTTCTAGCGCAACAACCCGAGTTGATCCTCAAGACATTTGAACAATATTGCGAGCATAGAAAAACTCCCAATGGCGTCATCCTCGCTCCTGTCCAGATCGGTCGTTGGCTCGTTGTTTTCTGTGACGAAATCAATTTGCCAGCAGCTGATAAGTACGGCACCCAACGAGTTATCTCCTTCCTCCGTCAACTTGTGGAAAGTGGAGGTTATTGGCGTGCCAGTGACATGGCATGGGTCAAACTTGAACGCATTCAATTTGTTGGTGCCTGCAATCCACCAACAGATCCTGGTCGAGTTCCACTCAGCCATCGATTTTTGCGCCATGCACCACTTGTCATGGTCGACTACCCTGGTGAAGTATCTCTCAAACAAATCTATGGCACATACAACCGAGCTTTGCTAAAGGTTGTTCCAAATCTTCGAGCGTATGCAGAGCCTCTTACAGATGCCATGGTGGCTTTTTATCTTGCTTCGCAAAAAAGATTCACCACGGATGTTCAAGCTCATTATGTTTACAGCCCTCGTGAATTAACACGTTGGGTGAGAGGTATCTATGAGGCGATTCGGCCTCTTGAAATGCTTTCTGTAGAGGGTCTTGTTCGCGTATGGGCACATGAAGCACTTCGGCTTTTCCAAGATCGTCTGGTCTCTGAGGAAGAGAGAATGGACTGACGACCACATCGATGCAGCGGCCATGGAACACTTCCCGACTATCAACCGTGAAGAAGCTCTTGGCAGGCCGATTTTATACTCAAACTGGACCTCAAAGAATTATATACCGGTTGATAGAGAGTCGCTCAGAGAATACACCAAAGCTCGCTTACGTGTTTCTACGAAGAGGAGCTGGAGATGGTTCCCCTTGCCTTTGTCTTTTTAATGATGTCCTTGACCATGTTCTTCGCATTGACCGAGTATTCCGGCAAATCCAAGGTCACCTGTTGCTTATCGGGGTCAGCGGCAGCGGCAAGGTAAAGTGGCTCTCTCGATCAGTACAGTCACATACTCACATTGTTTTCAGACAACGCTCTCGCGATTTGTGGCCTGGATGAATGGCTTGAGTATCTTCCAGATCAAGGTCTCTAACAAGTATACAGGCGACGATTTCGATGATGACTTGAGGACAGTCCTTCGTCGTGCAGGTTGTAAGGGTGAAAAAATATGTTTCATCATGGACGAATCCAACGTCCTCGACTCTGGCTTTTTGGAAAGGATGAACACCCTCCTCGCCAATGCAGAAGTCCCCGGTCTTTTCGAAGGTGACGAGCATGCGGCTTTAATGACTGCATGCAAGGAAGGCTCCCAGCGTGATGGATTGATGCTGGATTCTCCTGAAGAACTGTATCGATGGTTCACCCAACAAGTCGCGAAGAATTTACATGTTGTCTTTACCATGAACCCTCCAGAAAATGGCCTTGCTTCCAGAGCTGCAACATCTCCTGCTTTGTTCAATCGATGTGTTTTGGATTGGTTTGGAGACTGGTCTGATCAAGCGTTCTACCAAGTCGGAATGGAGTTTACTCACACTTGGATTTGGATTTGCAATCATACCGCCCACCTGCCAACTTCCCAACTGCCTACCGTGGATTGTCATTACCGCCACTTCACCGAACTGCGGTTATCAATGCTTTGGTTCATGTTCATCTGTCCTTGCATCAAATCAACCAGAAACTGAGCCGTAGGCAAGGTCGATATAATTATGTGACACCACGACACTATCTCGACTTGTAAGGCTCGATTTCCTCGATCTTCAGAAGATGCGAACTGATAACATTTTCGCAGCATTAATCATTATGTTCGTCTTTATACTGAGAAACGAGATGAACTGGAGGAACAGCAACGCCATTTACATGTTGGCCTTGATAAGCTCAAAGATACTGTCACACAGGTTGAAGAGCTTAGGAAGAGCCTAGCAATCAAGCGATCCCAACTCGAAGCAAAAGATGCCGAAGCCAATGAAAAATTGAAACGAATGGTCGCCGATCAGCAAGAGGCGGAGCAGAAGAAAGCTGCCTCTATCCAGATCCAGGCCGAACTGGCCGAGCAAGATCGTCACATCGAGGAACGCCGTGGAGTCGTCATGGCCGACCTTGCTGAAGCTGAACCTGCTGTTCTTGATGCCCAGGCCGCTGTAAGTAACATAAAGAAGCAACATCTGCAAGAAGTTCGAACAATGGCAAACCCTCCAGAAGCCGTCAAATTAGCAATGGAGTCGGTTTGCACGATCTTGGGTCATAAGATTGATAGCTGGCGTACTGTACAAGGGATCATCCGTCGGGACGACTTCATCCAACGCATCGTTAACTTCGACACCACCAATCAGATGACCAAAAGCCTTCGCGACACGATGAAGAAAGACTTCCTCAGCCGGCCTTCGTACAATTTCGAGACAGTTCAACGAGCAAGTAGAGCTTGTGGTCCACTTGTCAAATGGGCTTTGGCACAGGTACGATTCTCTGAAATCTTGGACAAAGTAGAACCCCTACGAAATGAAGTACAATCCTTGGAGAAGCAAGCGGAAACCACGAAAAAGCAAGCTCATGCCATGGTACAAATGATTGCTCAGTTGGAATCTAAAATCGAGAAGTATAAAGAAGAATATGCTCGATTGATCAGTGAGACTCAGGCCATCAAGTACGAAATGGAACGTGTACAAGGCAAGGTCAACCGCAGCATGAAATTATTGGAAAGTCTGTCCTCGGAACGCAGTAGATGGGAATCTGGGAGCCGTACTTTCGAAGCCGAGATGAGTACAATCGTTGGCGACGTTCTCCTATCCGCAGCATTCTTGGCATACGGGGGCTTTTTCGACCAACAGTATCGGGAAAGCATGTGGCAAGAATGGTCGACACATTTAGCGGAGGCCAATATCAAATTCAAACCCGAGCTCTCCTTTACTGAATACCTCTCTACAGCAGATGATCGCTTGAGTTGGCAATCGAAATCTCTGCCCTCTGATAACTTGACCACAGAAAATGCAATCATGCTGAAAAGGTTCAACCGCTACCCGCTTATCATTGACCCGACTGGACAAGCGACGACATTCCTTCTCAATGAATACAAAGAGCGCAAAATCACTGTTACCAGTTTCTTGGACGAGGCTTTCCTCAAGGTTCTTGAAAGTGCCCTTCGTTTTGGAAACCCCCTTCTCATCCAGGACGTGGAACACCTTGATCCTATTCTCAACGCTGTCCTGAATAAGGAGATCCGAAGGACGGGTGGACGAGTGTTGATACGCCTGGGCAGTCAAGACATTGACTTCTCTCCCTCCTTCACAATGTTTTTGTCTACGCGTGATCCATCTGTGGAATTTTCACCTGATATTTGCAGCAGAGTTACTTTCGTCAACTTCACAATGACAAGAAGTAGCCTTCAAAGTCAATCCCTCGACCAAGTCCTTAAAGTTGAACGACCAGATACAGAACGGAAACGAACAGACCTCATGAAAGTTCAGGGAGAATTCCGTTTAAGACTTCGAACCCTTGAAAAACTCCTTTTACAGGCTCTGAACGAATCCTCCGGAAACATACTTGACGACGACAAAGTTATTGATACTCTTGAGACCCTCAAACGGGAGGCAGCCGAAATTACCCAAAAAGTTGAAGAAACCGACGTAGTTATGAAAGAAGTGGAGCAGGTAACAGCTGACTATTTGCCATTAGCTCAGGCATGTAGTTCAGTTTTCTTCGTGCTGGAACAGCTGAACCTGGTCAACCACTTTTATCAATTCTCTTTGCGATTCTTCCTCGACATATTTGATTATGTTCTCCATCACAATCCGAACCTCAAGCATGTAACGGACTATGGCCTCCGTCGCGATATCTTACTCAAAGATTTGTTCTCAGTGGTGTACAAGAGAACTTCTCGTGCATTGCTGTATCGTGATCATTTGATGTTGGCCATGCTTCTTGCTCAAGTCAAGTTGCGTGGGCTTGAAGACATTGGTGAGGAATTGGAGTTTCTGTTGGAAAGTGGTGATGGCCTTGCATCTGCGGCGGCGGCTGCAACGTCGCAGAATCATGAACACCCGGTGCTCTCCCCCGATCAACTTCATCGACTTCATTCCTTCTCCAAGCAGCTCTTGTTCAAACCGGTAGAGTCGCATGTATCTCAGAATGAAGCCGACTGGGCTCTTTTTTTGGAGTCAAGCAATCCCGAAAACTCTGTTCCATCACCTTGGGAAGCTAGTACTCGTATGTTTATCTAACACCCCAAGACGTTGCTGCTCACTTTGTTTATTCCTCTTTTAGCCGCTATCGAGGCCATCCGCTCACTTCTCATCGTCAAGTGCTTCAGGCCAGATCGACTGCTTCAGGCAACGGCTTTATTTGTTCGAACGGTCTTTGAAACGGACATTTCGTCCGAGTCGATATACGACCTGAACTCCTTGGTCGCTGACGAAGTTACCGCCTCGACCCCAGTGGCATTGGTATCGGTGCCCGGTTATGATGCCAGTTATCGTGTCGAAAATCTCGTCAAGAACACTGGAGCACGCTCTACTTCGGTCGCGATGGGATCTCAAGAAGGATTCACATTAGCAGACCAGGCCATCGCAGCCGCTGCGCGTCAAGGCACGTGGGTCCTCTTGAAGAACGTTCATCTTGCGCCTTCATGGCTGGGTCAGCTTGAGAAAAAGATGCAAACTCTAAACCCGCACCGCGGCTTCCGATTGTTCTTAACAATGGAGGCTAACCCTTCTATTCCAGTCAATATTCTGCGACAGTCTCGCTTAATCATGAACGAACCTCCTCCCGGTATCAAGGCGAATCTCCTTGATTCTCTGCAGAGCATTTCACCACAACGCCTTTCCCAGGGCCCAGCTGAGAAAGTCCGCCTTTACTTTTTGTTGGCGTGGTTCCACGCAGTGGTACAAGAGCGGTTGCGTTATGTTCCACTTGGATGGAGTAAATCCTACGATTTTAATGATTCCGATATGGCGTCTGCCTTTGGTACAATTGACGCTTGGCTGAGCACTATTTCAAGAGGACGGGCGAATGTGGATCCGGCTACAATTCCTTGGGATGCACTGCGTACCTTGATTAAACAGTCTGTGTACGGTGGCAGAGTCGACAGTGATTTTGACCAGAGGATTCTCGATTCATTTGTTGACAGTTTATTTACACCGAAAGCCTACAACGTCGATTTTGACCTTGTGCCAAGTTTATCCGGAAGCCACATGTTGCAAGCTCCAGAGGGTACAAAGATCGAGCACTTCTTGACCTGGGTACAAGCATTGCCGGAACGCGAACCTCCTTCGTGGTTGAGCCTTCCTCCAACAGCTGAACGTGTCATTGCAATTGCTCAAGGTATTTCTCTCTCTTTTCGCCAGCATTTGCGAGCTGACTCGAACACGCAGGCAACGAGCTTCTTGGAAAATTACGCAAGATGAGAATGTTGGCGGACGATGACGATGAAATGACCGCCATATCTGCAGCTAAATCTGGGGGATCATCGCAACAGCCAGCCTGGATGAGAAGCCTGCTGGAACGGTGCCGCGAATGGCTTGGGCTGCTTCCAAAGGCATGAGCCACCATGAGCATCCTCACTCAAATTTTACTCATGACTATCACTTTTCCAGAAATTTAACACTTTGCCTAAGCAGTCAGCAGAGCATCAAGAACCATTGTACCGTTTATTCGCTCGGGAAGGATACATCGGTCGCAAACTCTTGGAGAATGTGCACAAAGACCTGGACGACGTGGTCAAAGTGTGCCTAGGCGAACTGAAGCAAACCAATCACTTGCGAACTCTCATGAGTGCTCTGACCAAAGGCATTCTTCCTTTTTTTAATTGTAATTTGAGAGCCAGAGCTGACCTTTGTCATTGTAGGCTCAATTCCTGATCATTGGCGACGATACAAAGTTAGCAAATCCATGGCTGTCTCTGCATGGGTCTCCAACTTTGCTAGTCGGCTAGCACAACTCGACCGTATCGCTACCTTGGATAACGTGAACAACACAGAAGTATGGCTCGGTGGACTCTTTTTCCCTGAAGCCTATATCACAGCGACTCGCCAAACCGTTGCTCATCGCAAGAAATGGAGTTTGGAGACCCTCTATCTACGTCTAGACATTGAACGTGTCAACGATCCCAATGCTTTCGTTGTGGATGGTCCGTGTCTACGCCTTACACCTTGCGCATTCTTATGATTTACCTTTCTTTAGGACTAGTGCTGGAAGGTGCATTGTGGTCTAACGATTGTCTGGTGTTGAATGACGGCGAGGCTGTCCGCCTCAACTCATCCCAAGTCAGATGGGTTCAGGCTGACGAGACTGTTCAGCAAGGCCTAGTCAACTTGCCCGTGTACCTCAACAACGACCGGAGCGATGTTTTGTTCACGGTGGATCTGCCCTTTGACAGCGCAGCAGGTTCGCTCGTTGCCTCGAGGGCTGTATGCTTGACGGCCGGAGGTTGAACTCTTTTTAGTCAAAGACATACCCACATACTTGACCACTCTTGGACTGGTTCTCATGGAAAGACCTGGGCTTGAGATGTTTTTCGATACCAACAGTACTGATATCCGTAATTTTATTTGATAATCAATTAGAGTTCTCTCGCACAATGCTACCCACGGAAACGTGTAATAACTTCCAATCTATTGAAATACCAAACTTTTCAAAGATCTTCCGGGCGTCTTCGGCTATTGCCTCAAACCCTCCGGTGGCTAGAGCAAGAATGGTCGGACCTGCACCTGAAAGGCAAATGCCAAGCAGTCCAGGATGGGAAGCAGGTGTGATAGAATTTGTTACTTCTGGGAGACCTGGGATCTAAAGCATGGGTGGTTTTGAATCAAGAGGTGTATTCTCGACAACAAGACATACCAGAGATTTCCGGTATGGCTGATGCACACGATCCTTCATAGCTTCATAGATAAGACCTGGGTCTGGAGGCGTTTGTCCCAGTGCAGTGGTAAGTACGGCAAGCCGTTGGAGATTAAAGACCTAACGCCGCGCACGATGGTCAGCCGATAGGACCTCGAGAAAAGGGAGCAACGCACCAGATCTTTACGGGAATAGTGAGCGGGCAGAACCTCCCGCGCTTTCGCAGTGCTCAACTCGAACCTGGGGATGATGGCCACGGCGCGGATGGACTCTGAGCATCTGAAGCGGACGTAATGACCGATCCCGAACGGAGGCACTGGTGGGTCCAGGCCCCAGTCCTCGCCTGCGTTTGGAGGGTACTCGGGCAGAACCTCACTCAGGGGCACACTGGCCGCCTCGGTGGCTTCGTCGTCGAGCTCCTTCAGGTATGAGCCGACAAAACCGCCTACAAGAGCTGCAGTGACGTTGTCCGGGTGGCGCTCGACCATGAGAGCAAAATCGAGGAGGCGCTCTGTGGAGAGGCCTAGGCGACCGAGGGCATCGCCAAGGAGGACGCCTGCGATGACGGCTGCGCCGGACGAGCCAAGACCTCGACCAAATGGGATCTCGTTGTCAGCGTGGATGACAAGGTGAGAGGGGAAGCGGCGGATGGCGTTGCAGCGGAGGAGGTAGAGGGCGACGCGGGTGGTCAAATTTTTGTAGGCATCGAGCGGAGCTTCGTCGGCGCCTTCGCCGGTGTAGGTGATGGCGGGCTGGACGTAGGACGCTGTAGGCGGTGTGAGAGGATAAGAGACGGAGAGTGTGAGATACAACGAGAGCGACAGCCCAACGACATCGAAGCCTGGTCCGATGTTGGCAGACGTAGCTGGGACGCGGATGGTGAACGATCGGGTTGAGGTCATTGTCGTCTGAATTTTAATTAAAAAAAAAAAGAAAAGTTCCACAACAGCAAAATTATCAAAATAATATATTATTAAGACTATCTAGGTGCATAATATCCGGACCCATTCGTCGTCGTCGGTGTCTGCGTTCTCACATGGGTTGGTAATATCGGCATCGTCGTCTGAGCAAGGGTCGCTCCTGCTGTGGCGGCATTGGCGACCACCGTGTTGGCGATAGCTGGAGTTCGAGTCCCAACGGCTGTCCCAGCGGTCCCGGCCACCGTCGTGTTAAAAAAAGAGCCATACGTCGATGCCACCGTGGTTGGAGTCGTGCTGACAGGTTGAGGCGTGCCCCTTCCAGATCCTGTGCCGCTTTGTACCCCAGGATACTGACCATACCACGTTGAATAGCTACCAGCATACGGTTGCTGTCCGGTAGCTGCGCCATAAGGTTGTTGATTGGATGTTCCGGTCGCAAAGGTCTGTGGTGAATAGTAAGTCTGCTGTTGGGTGCCTGCGGGCACGTACCCCTGGTAGAAAGAGGTGGCTTGGCCAGGTTTGTACGGAGTATAGGCAGCAGCTTGCTGTGGGCGATATGCAGAGGGCTGCTGGTGGGCGTAGGCATAGGAGTACGATCCAAAGGTATTGGTGGGGGCAGGCGCGGGTGCGGGTGGGGCGGTTGTGTTGGTGACAGGCGCGGGTGTAACGGCACCTGGACGAACTTTTACAGTGGAGTCGTCACGCAAGGCGGTGGTACGACTGGCAGGGAGAGTACCAAACCAGCCGGGCGAAGGCTGGACGGAAATGGTGCGATGGAGGCTGTGGAGAACGGACGGTGGTGGTGTGATGCCAGGAGGAAGGTTTTCTGGTGATGATGATGACTGAGGACGTAAGGAAATGAGGACGGTCAAGGAGTCGAGGATAGCATGAGCTATTTATATAACGACATGGATCAGAAGAAAATAGGGAGAGAGAGACGGCTGAGCATACCTATTTCCCATTCCTCGGAGTCTTCCTCTGGGGAAGTTGTGGGATGCATGGTGAGGCGATTGAATTGGAGGACCTCTAGCCTGTGTAAAGCGCGTTTAGTCTGATCGAGCAGACGCTGGACGGAGTTTTCGAGGTGGAGAGTGTCGAGCGCGGCTTTGATGGTGTGGAGATGTTCAGGGGGCAGAAGGGCATCGAGTTGGAGATCAGGAGGAGACTCGTCCGGCTGGGGGAGAGACTGCATGGGAGAGACTGGGTCTGGGGGATGTGTCTGGTCTGTGGTGGGTGTGATATGCTCGCGATGCCAGAGAGCGAGAGCGAGCTGGTTCCTGCCAACGACCTCGCCATCCTGGTCAAAGGTGGGGGCAAAGGAAGAATATTGACCGTAGTCGAGAAAGGCGCCTGTGGTGACTCTGCGATGTGGGAGAGGGGCCGGACGCTTGAGGGACAAAGGGATTGGGGAGTAGGTGGCGAGGTGGGGGGGGGGGGGTCTGGGCACTCGGAGGGGTCGGGGAAGACGGCGACGAGCTCGGCATGGGCTGTACGGAGACTGCTGGGGAGAGCGTGGAGAGGGACTGCGGAGGACCAGTAGTCGGCATTGGGGAGACGCTGGAGGAGGGCGTAGGCGGGGGGTGGCCGGGGAGCGGGTTCGGGAGAGCGGGGTTCGGGGAGAGCGGCCGGGCGGTGAAGAGGGGCGGAGGGGGCAGAGGCGAGCTGGCGGATGGAGTCCTCGGCGAGATTGCAGAAACGGAGCTGCTCGGCGGCGGACGGGGAAAGACTGGCGCGGGGAGTGGAGGAAATGGGGCGGAGTTGGGAAAGGGCGGCGGAGAGCTGGTCGAGTGGGGTGCTGGCGGAGAGGAGTGCGCGCAGAGACTGGGACTGGTCGTTGTAGACCCGCTCCAGCAGACCTTGTCTGTCTTCTCCTTCCAGCACCATCAGCGCACCCTCTCCCGCTATCATTTCCTCCTCTACACGCGCAACTTTCGTCCGTCCCTGCTGCTGCCGAGTCCATCTCTCTTCCCCGTTTTCGTTTCACGTCCGTAACCGTCGACCGCGTCGCGCGCGCCATCATGAAATCCAGGAGCAAAATTTCCTTTCAAACTCCGCCTCTTTCTTCTCACATGCCACCACTCGTCAGAGCCGCCCTCCGCTCCCGTCCTGCAAATGGCCACTCCGCCTTTCTGCCCCACATACGCAAGCTCGTCTTTGAGTACTGCGACAAGTGGCCCTCCTCCGCCACCACCCGCTCCTACATCTCAAACCACATACGCCTCCTCGCCGCCGCAAACCCCCACATCGAGGTCGTCGTAAAACAGCGGAACCAGAAAGAGCCCATCGTCCGCGGATTCTATGGTCTTTCCTTCTTCCATCTCTCCCTCTCTTTCTCTTCTCACCTTTTGTCTAGTGAACAACAGGGACAAGGTCATTCCTTTGAAATCATTGCAGGTCACTGCCATCCACCAAAAAGTTCAGCTCCTTCTCAACTCATCCGGTGCAAAAATCGTCCCTCTCAAACGACGTCCAGTCGAAAGCACCACAGAGTCCACCAGGGGCATTTGGAGTGGCCTCCACGCCCACCGTCCATCTCTATAATATATCTCTCTCATTACCTACCTACCTCACGTGACCAAAATGTACCACACAGAAGTCCTTGCGATTAATTTCATCTCCTTCAGATCACCTCGTTCACTCGGCTGTATCGCCTGTCCTTCCACGAGCTTCTTATCCTTCCAGAAATGAGGCCTATTTCTTTCGCATGTTCTATCAGCCCACACACGTGTAAGCCGTGAGGTGGGGTAGGTCCTCCTTCCGCTTTTTTTTTTTTTTTTCATTCTTAAAAAGGGTCCTTGCCCTTCTCCTTACACGACGCCTTTTGCAGGTCATCCCTCTCTTCCTTCTTCCCATTCAATGTGGCTGGTGAGTCTTCCTCCCCTGACTCTTTATCTTCAACTCGACTCCATTCATCAGGCTATAGAAGACCTATCTCCTTCCGCTGACCTTGACCTATCTGCCGAAGAATTAACCTGGCTGCAAGCAAGTAGTGCCATTCTGGGTGAACCTCTTGTGTGTATTTTGTTGCCATATCGTCCTATAATATTTTAAATTGCGACCTGCTAGACCCCACCTCCCAAGGACGATGATATTTTCATGCAAGATTCGTCGTTATCGTGCTCTGCAAATCCCAGCAATGTGCTCGTAAGGACCAAATTCGTGCCTTGCTTTCTTGTGAAAGCTTTTTGACGTCCTGTTCCACAGGACTCTTCGCTGCCGCGAGATTCCATCCCTCGGACACGTCCTTCACCCCGCTCTGAATGGATTTACAGAAGGCCCAAATCCCCCACGATTCCTCGCCAACGCTCTCTAAATCCTACTCCGTACCCGCGTCCTTCTACAGGATACACCAAGCAACCGCTACCCTCTTTGACCCGCTCCGGATCGACGGCAAGCACTCAAATTACGATTACCCGGACAGCGGCAACGTTGGCCCCGTCCACAGCGTCCTTGGACCGGTCAACCTCGATGTCATCTACAACATCGTCCTCTGGCATTCCTTGGTCGAATGTCCTCAAGCGCGCTCCCGCCGCTCAGAACGCTCTGTACCCCTCCTCAAAAGCATCCCATCCGAGTCCCAAATCGTCCTAACACCCCCTGATGTTTCCGACCTCGTTTCATCAAGTTTCTCCACCTCGAAAAAGATTTCCCCGCCGAGGAGCATGGCCGCTCGTCCGCCGTCCGTTTCATCAACCCTGTCGAGCGTATCTGCGTCTACTTCTTCCCCTTCTTCCTCCCGATCAGAAAGCCCAGTCACCCCGGTGTCTATCTCATCCTCTCCATATGGTGGTAGCAGCCGGTTTACCCGCCGCCTGCAGCAAAGCCCAAGCCATCACCGGCGCCACCGCATTCTCCCTGACAGCAATACGAGCTTAGTTCCACTGTCACAGTCCTGTCCGCCTTCTAAATCTATATTGACGCGCACTTCCTCTATTTCGACCAAGGACTCCTCGCACACCGCCAACAAGTCTGTTAAATTCGCGGCAATCCCTACTGTGCACTACGCCAGCAAGGGATACTGGGACTTTGAGAACCCCGACAGCGACGAACAATGGGCATCGACCTCGACGCCATGGACGTAGACGACTCGTTCTCCACCTATCGTGCGGAACACGCATTAGATATTGCTGGGCTCCGCGAGCTGCAATGCACTACCCCCACTCCGGAACGCGAGAAGGCCAAGGCAATGGGCCTAAAACGGCTGATGAGTCTGTCCCGGAAACCTGCTGCTCCTTTGACAGGCACGAACACGCATGTGGCTACAGCGCACAAGCCCCTGCCCCCTGCTTCGCCGCGGCCGTTCATCTCCACCCCTTATCCACTGGGCACGTCACCTGCGCAGGTCCAGGCCATGCAATCGACTGTATCATTGCGCGCGGCTAGCCAAAGTCAGAGGTCTAGGAAAGCGAACCCTGGTTCGGTATCCGATCTCCTACCACTCAAAGAGCCTCAACGCTTCGGACCGCGCCTTCGTGTGAGAGCTTTCGGAGCTCAAAGAGCACAACGGCGCGGAGCGTACGTAGCCTCGGAAGTGTGAAGAGCACGTCGAGTACCCGAGGGTTTAGAGCCTGGCTAGGGCGTACTGTGGGTTGGACAGAGGCTTGATATATGATTGATACCACCCAAGACCAAATGCTTTTGTGGACCTTTTTATTCATATGTGTACTACAAGAATTGCATCGTACTTTAAATCCAAGGGACTATTCTTGTTCAGGCGACTTGAGAAGTGCCGTGGATGCTAGGTACATATTCAGCACAATATGATGCTAATGCATGAAATTGTAAAGAACATTAGATATCTAGGCTACATATGCATTTCAACTTCACAACCCATCCAAACGACAACATGTAGGAAGCGTGTATCAGAAATGGGGTTTTCATCTCCCAGCCATGCACGCAAACTTTGGAACGTCAATTTCAACACAAAAATCACCTGGCTGGCATCCTTGGGCAATAACCATTGAACTGAGGGGCATGGGCAATGGATCAACATAGAGGGGTGTATAATTTCTTTCTGAAGAACGACGCCTCCCTTGAACAGTCATTGTGGAATCCAACACGCTTCCATATAGCGTTTTTTGACCATTATAGTTTCGATACAACTCGCTGAAAGAATATTCGGAGAGTGTGACATTGTCTTGAGTGGCCGCCATGCGTCGAGCTCGTTGCAAAGCTCTGAGCCGGTACTCCGTTCGGGATCGTTCCAGTTCTTGTTCTTCATTGGATGATATTTCATCCCCATCTAGGTCAAGACGAGCTTTGAGCACAAGGTTATCATAAGGAAACACTTCAAGAAAAATAAAAGTTGAAACGTACCCCATCTACGTCTAGGCGGCGAGTTTTCTGGAGGGGACACGGCAGTGTCTGTCGTGCGAGTAATTCTGATCGCATCTGGTTCTTGTAGTCGCGGTACCAAATCGTGAGATGATTGCGAAGGATAGTCCTGTGCAGGAAAAGTGAATTCCTGGTCTGACCGGTCAATGTCGACGTTGCTAGTCATATTATCCGACTGTATCACCTCGTGATACAGTCGATACCGAGACGGGGTTACCACTGCCGCATTTTCAGGGAGAGACGTTGTCACTGATTCAGGTGCCGGAGGCGCGTGGGGTATATCGTTGGCGGGCTGCGTTGTGACTGGTGCATGAAGTATGGACTGAATTCTGTTGGAGGCTTCAATGCTCAACTGACGTGCATTTGTGCGCACCTCTGGACGTGTGCGCCACCTGCGCGGGTCCGGCGACCGCCAAGACGTCGTCGAACTTGGCAGGACGGCTGACGCGGTCGCGGCTATCAGTGCTGGTTGAGCATCACAGGATTCAGCATACAGTTGGAGGCAATTATGTCTCTCACTTCGAATATTACTAACAGAGGTCTGAGAGCGCCCTGGTACGTACTAAGATGCGATCTAGCTCAGCAGCATATGCTAAAAAATCGGCATTAGGGTCCTGGGCATTTGTTTCTCCGCCTGCAACACGTAGCCCCTGTGCAGTGCTTGCAGAATCTTGAATACTCGAAAAGAAGGGCACATCGCCGGGGCTAAGTTGCTGACGGGTGGGTTGTCGCGGAGGACGAATGTTCCTGACTGAAGGTCGAAACAGACTAGGGGGTTCTGACGAGTTGATCATGCTTGGGAGAGTATGGATGACGCCAAGGGAGTTGCCAAAATCCGCGAAAGCGTTCGACGCTTCGGTCATTATTGGAGTGAAATCGGAAAGCAAATGACGGCTTGTTGCTAGAAATTCGGCATCGACCTCGTTTTCTTCAGAATCACCTCCGGTCAATACAAGAGCTTCATGACCTTGACCTGGTTGGACTCCGAGTCTGTTGTTGTCCCCCACCAAGCGCGGTAATGCCCCCGAATTTGGCAGCGACTCTGAGAGCTGAAGAACGTTCCGTCGTACTTCTCGAATGCGGTTGTACGCGACCTTTAGTGCTACAGACGGCTGTTGCAGGTTCCTTTCAGTGACCAAGGGGTAGGGAAGAAAAAAATCGGGGATATCATGTTGTTTTTTGCGTTTAAGGATTCTCGGCCCCTCCCCCCCTCCCCCCTTTAGTGTTGCCACGGCTTGACTCTCGCGGGCTAGCCGTCCGAGCCGAGCCGAAAATAAGTCAAGTCGAGCCGTTGTATCGGCTTGACGGTTCCTGACGGTTCAAGTTCGGCTAAGTCATGACTTCAGCCTAATCGGGAAGTAAACTTTATAAACAGTTCTCTGTGAGCTAAATCGGAGTAAATTTGTACTCAAGGCTTAGTAAATGTTATCTATACCAAAATTATGCTGTAAAATGGTGTGTATGGAGTATGAAAGCGTCATATCTAGTCTAGCTCGAAATTGTGTGACAATTGTGTCACGTAGCAGGGACAACGTGACGAAGATGTCACGTTCGAAATTATCACCTCAAAATATTACAAGTTGGGCTTGAAAGTTTGTCTTTCTAAAGTGCTAGAATAAATGAACCACTTCCTTTACTTACTTCTGCCAAAGAAAAAGTAATTTGGTGGCCAACACGAAGTTTCACTGAGGTTTTACTGGCTACTTTCCTAATTTGGGTGCGAGTCACGAGTTAGCCGACTCGGACCTGGTTCCGCTCGGCTCTTGAGCCGATTGCTTGCCCAAAGCCGTTAAAGCCGAGCCGAGTCGAGCGGAGCCGAACCGTGGCAACACTACCCCCCTTTTCCTAATTTGGACGTGTTCCTGATTACAAATGTATATTAGTCATGTTAAATTGTCAACTTCTTACATTCCGACTCGCTCTCTATTTTTTTTCTGGTCTGTGCAAGGTCTGCGTTTGTCCTGTGTTCATTGCTACAAGCCTAATTCGGTTCATTTTTGAGTCGCGTCTGTCATGGGCACATAGGATCTTCTGTCGACTTTGACCATGTAGTGGCTTAATGTCACACCAAATTGCAAATCAGGGGCTGCAAAATCGCTAAAATCATGCTAAAATGTCATTCTTTGTCGGAAAACCATGATTTTGCGCCAAAAAAGTGAATAGACGCCGCGTTTATGGCCAGGACCATCCATTTGCATACTTTGAGAGTTGAATTTAACCTAAATGTGCTGCATTTATGTGTTTCCACCTCAATTATTGCCATTTATATCCTCCGAAAAAAATACGTTTAAGGTCTCGCTGGGACCCCCCCCCTCCCAGGATGATGTTCCGGCATTTGCCGATCCCTACCCCTTGTCAGTGACAGCACGTACCTCACCACTCGAAGCTGTATTTGGGGAGTGGATTCGGCTTGAGGGTGACAACCCCTGCTGAGAGGTTCCACTCATGTCGATTCTCATGTCACTAAATCAAAGTATTGAGATATTTAATGAGCCCATTTATCTCGAATTTCGTGTTGACTTGCCTGACAATGGGGTCTGATATCGGTTGATACAGTTGGTATTTTAAATAATTTGTTGAATTTATCACCATAATCACCTGCATAATCATAATTTTACCAACACACTTTTATTTGCCAGAAATTCGTTCTGGTGCCAGATTTGATTATACTGCCAGAACTTGGTCTCACTGTCTCTCCTCTCGTATGTTCTATACTATTTTGTGTGTTCTCGTGTCATTTCCAAATCTTCAAGTGTGATCAAGGACATCAATCAACCTTGATCATTACACCAACCCCATGTCACACATTCTTTTTACTGACACCCCCTTGGTATGTATTCCCTGCAAACCGACTTGGTGGACCAAAAAGGTATGGAGGATAGGGAAGTATGGGTGTCAAAGCTAAGTTACGACTCACCGTCACTCACGAGTCTGTACTATCACGTCTGGGATGCCAGGTAGAGCGTCACGCGTATACCAGCATTTGTGACAGAAGATCAACAAAAGCAGTGGAGCCATCATTCCCACGACCTTGACTACTAGAAATAGAACGGCAGGTCCGGGCAGGTCAACTTGACAAGACTTGACAATAGGCCTTTGCAATGTCCAATGAAGCTTTTCATCTACTCTCCCGAGGTGGTGTGAGATTTGAAAAGTCGAAGACCCAGAACTTTCAAAAGGTCAGTTCGATAACATTTATCCTTCGTTCCCTGTGAATCACGCATTGGTATAGGAACCAAAACAAAAGGTCCTGGGCTCGGAACAGGCATTGTCGTCACATATTCCACTTGAGTTAGATTTCTTCAAATATGCGCAAGGTGTTCAAGTGAAACGGGAGCATCGTAACGAAGATGGTCGTTCGGAGAAGAAAAGGAAGCTAAATGACGATAGGATAGACAAGGGTTTTTCTACTGTACATCGAGTAACGGCGAAAGGAAAGGAAGTCCCTGCTCACCTTAACGCCTTCGAATCCGTCAAGGCGTACGGAGTGTCATCACGAATTTTGTCAAACCTGGCGTCTTGTGGTTATATCGTGCCCACAAGCGTCCAAGCGTATTGTATCCCCATACTCTTGGAGGTGAGAAATCAGACTGTTGAATTAAATACGTTTCTTACCTTTTGTAGGGTCGTGACTTAATAGCTATTTCACCCACAGGAACAGGAAAAACACTCGCATACCTCCTTCCCATTTTTTCGAAACTCGGTGCTCCAGCTTCAAGTTCTAGCAACGAGACAGGCAATGGTGTGAGGGCCGTTGTCGTCGTTCCTACTCGCGAACTTGCCCATCAAATTCACAACGAATGTTTGAAACTTGCTCAGGGACGGAAATGGAGAGCGGTTCTATTTAGCAAAGCTACTGCCAATGCCTTGTCCCGAAAGGAGGCTCGTGACAAAGTAGGTGTGTATCTATTTCCTGTCCATGAGAACGCCAATGTAAGCTCATTCCTAGATATCATTATTACTACCCCTCTGCGTTTGGTTGCTGCTCTGCATGAAGGGGATCTGAGTTTAGATAAGTAAGTCCACGCAAATGAAAAAAAAGCTTGTTACTCACTTGTCTCAGTGTTCGACATCTGATTCTTGATGAAGCAGATCGATTGTTGGATGTGGAGTTCATGCCTCAAACACGGGAAATTGTTGCTGCTTGTACTCACCTGAATTTACAAAAAGCACTCTTTAGTGCCACATTGCCAGCTGGTGCCGAGAAAAAGGCCCTGGACATGGTACATGACCCAATTCGTGTAGTTGTGGGTCTAAAGTGCGTATCAAGAATCCGAGCCTATTACTGTTTCTAACTCTGAGCACGTCAATAGAGACACTCCACTTCCATTGATAACTCAGTCGCTAACTTACGTCGCTGATGATCCTTCAAAGCTTCCTAGCCTGCTCACCTACTTCACACAACCGTACAATCCACCAGTTCTTGTATTCACGGCCACTCAAGCACGGGCTACCTCTCTATCTGCAGAGCTTGTCTTAAATGGTGTGCCTAATGTGGACTGTCTTCACGCGGGCCTGTCCCGAATGGAACGCGAGAATGCCGTTGGTCGAATGCGCACAGGAGAGAGTTGGGTCATGATAACAACAGAAGTCATGGCAAGGGGAATGGATTTTAAAGGAGTGCGAGAAGTCATAAATTATGACTTTCCCACCAGTGTACAGAGCTATGTTCATCGAATTGGTCGTACGGGCAGAGCTGGTCGCGAGGGCAAGGCAGTAACGTTTTTCACGGACGAGGATGCGCCATGCCTCAAAACGTACGTTCCGCGAATTATGACGTATCCTAACTAATGAGAGTTTAGGATTGCGAATGTCATTCTCCAATCAGGTTTTGCTGTACCAGAGTGGATTGTTAGATTGCCAAGGCCTTCGAAACTAAAAAGGCGACAGATGGGTAAAGTCAAGCAATCTGATGCTGTTAATCCTGCGAGGTTTGCTGGACGGCGAGATGCCATCAAGGAAAGGTATGTGATTTTTTTCGCTTATTTTATTTTTATTGGACTAAACAAACTTCTCTGAAAGGGGTATGGTCCAAGGTTCAAAACAGAGAAAGAATTTTTAAGAACAAAAAGCTGGTATTAGTTTGGATTGATATATATTATGACTTTATATATGACTTTGAGGTACATAAAATACCCTTACTTTGTGCGAAGGCGTTTTGTTGGCGATTCAAGTTGATCCTCATCTTTTGGGAGGTAGAAGTGCATGCCTCTGTCAATCAACCATTGCAAGCAGTCATCTTTGGTGCTGGATGGATGACCAAGCTGCCATTCAACTACATCCTCAAGTACTTTTCCTATCCATGGTCCAGTTTTAGTAACACCAAATACATGACTGATTTCATGCCCCTGGAGCATTTGTGAGGGAGTGTTATGTCATGTAGGATCAAAGAACATACATTAAGCAATGGCTTGGAGTTGACATCGTTTTGAAGATTTGAATCATTGATTGTGTCAATAAATGAATTGTATCTTGAAATAATTGGGAAAGCAGATATCTCTGGAAAAGAAATCAGAGCAATACCACGCCAAAAATAATGGGATGCCCAAACCATCTAGCATATCATTAGATGCATCATAACATGGGATGAGGTCGGTGACCAAGGCAAACAAAAGCGACGTTGCCCAGTGATTACCAGTGTTTGGGTTGTGGACAAGTCTATTGCGGAGTAAAAGGCCCAGTTTCACTCTGTCAAAGGAGTTATTGCGATGATCGTTCATGTGCCTTTTTATCAGTGGCATAGCTGAAAACAAGGCGGGTATGCCATCAAGAAAATGGTTTTGGGTCCCAAGCTTCAAGGAGTCGCGAAGAACACTGACCACGATAGGATGACTTTTGTTCTTCGCATCCCTGTGACTCAGATTTATGTAGGGTATTAACAATGCCGCAAGGAATAGACGAGCCTTGGAAGAAGAATCTTCATGGAGAGCTGATAGAATTGAAGAATGGGGTTTTAGATCAGGTGACGATTTCTCTAATGAGAGTAAGGAACCGAGGATGGAAGCTGCACCCAGGGCGTCGCTGGGATTATGATTGAGAAACGCATCTGGTAGGGCTCCCTTCACTTCTGCAGGTAATACAGAGAAAATAGAATGGTAGAGTGAAAGGTCATGAATCAACTGAGCAGAATGAAGTGGGGCTTCCCTGGCCAAGAATCAGTAAGTACTATAGATAAATCATTGCCACTCACCTTTGATCATCTTGACTATTTCGTCCCCTACTCGTTCACGGGCAACTTTATCGACTAAAGATTGCTATCAATATCTCAAAGTTAATGTCAGCTGGAGGCATGAGATACGGAGGGCCCACTTGAACACTTGGATCCCTTGCCGCCTCCTGCAATTCAGGAACGAGGTCAAATCCGAATCTACTCGCAAATCTGATACAGCGTAGGATGCGGAGAGGATCATCCTGGAATGTATCTCTTGGGGACATGGGGGTGCGGATAATCCCCTCTCGCAAGTCGCTCAGACCCTACTGCTTGATTCAGTATTCACCCATTGGTAGAATAATCGTAAAGTAACACTTTGTCTGTGAAGTCCTCCACCATACGGGTTTCAACATTGTAGAATAAAGCATTGATTGTGATGTCTCTTCTCAACGCGTCTTCTAAAGGGGTCCCAAACACCTAGGAATATTAGATGATGAACTTGCTTGCAACTAAGGACGGTACTCACCACTCCAGCAGGTATACGACTCCCTTGGGCATACACTTCACTGCGTAGGTTGACAAGATCAAGATCAAGGCCGAAAATTTTTAAAGTTGCTGTCTCAAGGTGTTTGGATTGGTCAGGATTCTGGTCAATTTTCGTTATGGTGCCCAATTCCATTCCTTTGGAGTGCGCAAATGCGCTGAGATGTTTCGCAAAGGCCAATCCCATAATATTACTCAACGCAACGTCCATATCGTTACTTTGAGAGCCCAGCAACTGTATCGAGGTCAAGAAAATAGTCGCAAGGTCTGATTTGGTACAAGTACTTGAGAGGAATTCGCAATGACCTTATCACGGACCCAGCCTCCAGCAATTCTGCAGGTCGTCAAAACGCCTTTCTCGTCTTGCAAATACTTAGTGCAATCTTGCAAGAGCTGACAGATGTTCTTTTCGACCTCGGTAAGGCGGACTTCTAGCTTTTCAGGAGCCGTGACGCGATGAGTTGATTCCGAGTAATTGCGAAGCGGCATAGATCGACGCTTGTTCCGTGGAAAATTTAGTCGCCAGATATTGACTGAGAGCTTTTTTGCAAGGTTCATTCAAAATGCTCCACCAATTGCAAGTGAAACGAGTACAGGCCAGCAAACAAAGCCAAACTTTCGGAGAAAGAACTCACAAGTGTCGGTAAAGACAGGGGCAAATGTTTTAGAATTTCTGACCTATTCAGTTAGTAAGAGTCTGCATACTGTGATGACAAAGTAATTGTTAAAGCATGCAAATCATCTATCTATCTACATATACAAAGCCAAGGGGGTGGCGGAGCGTGGATCCCGAACATAGGGTGGGAGGGGGGGGGGTCCGGCCGCAGGCCGAAAAAATTTTCGTGACACCCTTGGTTTCTTGTCTTAAAATCAGTTCCTTGGCCTCATTGTCTCACTGGACTTGCGCTGGACGATGAGATTGGCACCAAATGAGAGTCTGGTGGCACGAAAGGCCAAGGGATTGTCTTTGAAATATTTACTGTGTTCCCTTGGTACGAGTGGAGAGGGGGGAAATATGAATACCGTCGACCTGAAATGGCACAGAAAGCTTTTGGCATGGAAAGAATAAAGAAAACTGCAGGTAAATTACCATTTGAGCGACAAAAACCACAGAGAAAACTGACTTTTCCTGGAAAACACAGAAAAAAAAACTTATATTCACGGAAAACATACCTTTTTTGGAAGGAGGGGGAGGGGGGGTCACCCGCTGGCCTGAAAAAAATTTAGTGAGTGTTGGTACACTTTCCACATTCCGCCACCCCCTTGTACAAAGCGACATGGTTTTCGTTTCGACTTTGTCTGTCACATAAGTTCGAAATCGGGCTCGAGCCTCATCATGTGACATTCTCATTCATGTGATGCTCTGGACATGATCTACGCGGTGACCGGTCATTTAAGAGCTCTCAACTCAGTACTGGACGTGCCTCGCAATGTCGACTGTAGAATCGACTGTAAAGTCGCTGTAGCTCTGTTTGAGCTCTGTGTTAATTCTCATGTCTGGATAACTGTTGACCCACATACTTAGGTTCGAAACTGGGGTCAATTTATGTGTTGCCAACTTACCAACCCACAACAAACTTTTGTCGCGCAAGCCGATAGGTTCAATGCCTCCTTCTCGCACAACGCCTTCCCAACGTTCTACCTCTAATCCAAGACTTCCTTTGCCACCACCATCCTGATAGATTTTAATTAATTCTTCCTTGGAGTAGCGAAATGGGTGGACTTCATCTCCAACTTCGGAATGCGCAGGTGGAGTAGCCGATACCAGCGCCGAGTAGGTCGAAAGACCGGAACTTGGTATCACATTTGTCAGAGGAGGCGAAGGAGGGGGAGGTTGGGATCGCGTAAGGGGTTGGTGTTTAGTTCTCATCCACTCTGGACCAAAATGCATCGTAGTAGTCGACATTTTTTTAGTTCAAAAGGTATGGGTTCAGCTCGAGGGGTCTAGAAGCAGTATTTTGCAGAAAAAATCTGAATTTAGTGGCGAAGGTACCTTTATTTGAGATTCACACGTGGGAAATATCTGGTTGACCGTGGGGAAATTATCTTTAGGGTCAGCATCCAGCCTCATAATTACTCAACACCTCAGTGACGAGGCCAATATTCGGCCAATATTCTCAACTACACCCTTATCTTCCAAAGAATGACATATATTATAGATTAACACTTCCCAGCGGAAAGCGCCTAATTACTTTCTATACTTTAGGTCATCTTCACGCGCCAAACAGAAATTGGAAGTCCTGAGTAATGTCAATACCAAGGCAGAGTCTACAATCAATAATTACTTACTTTGAAGCTTGCGGGCGGTCGGGATGATGAAAGCCAACAGAAACAAAACACCAAATACAAGGCAAATACCAGTGACCATGTAGTAGCCATCGGTCTCAGTGACACAGACTCCATTGATGTCTTTGCACAGTGCCTTCCCGTGATCGGACACACATTCCGTAGCTGGAGACTGGATGAACCTATGAACAGCGAATAGGCCAACTTTTGCGCACCTTCTATATCAACGGCGGCATTTGGAACTTTACAGATAGCGACACTGAAGAAATCAATTCCTGTGCATCACGTTATTTCATCATAACATCCAACATTCAGAATCTTGATCACCTTTAAGAACGAACCACTTCGGCCAGGTGCCACCCATGTTAGTAAATGTATTCAAAAGCTATCAAAAATCAGACTGTGTCTATCATGGAACAAACAAGGGTATACCGTCATATAGGTGCCTCCGATTAAAGGGTCAGAAACACGGGTATGGAAAGCAGAAATGCCAACAAATTGGACTGTTCTGAGAAGTGAGTGGGTCAAAGTCCGTTCGCTGTTGTGAACAAAACAAAACTTACGACGCAAAAGACGAGAGTACAGTGTGGAGAGTCAGGAGCACAAAGAAACCCATGGAAATGGGAGCCTTTGGAAACCAATAAACAATCATAGCTGCAATGAGACCGAATGCCAGACGCGGCCAGAATGCATAGATCCAGGGCCTCAGGGGACGATCCCCTCTAGACCATTTGGCAGCAAGCCAACCACCCATTATTTGAAAAGGGAAGTCAATAAGGACCACTAGGGCAAGATCTTCGCGCTTGAAACCCCTTTCGACCAGTTTAAGGCCTGTTGCCGCATCATTTGCGGCAAACCCAATTTTCGCAAACAGATGCACAACAATAAGCAATTGAACATCTTTCAATGAAGGTAAATACTTTCAACTACGCTATAATAGGGAGACGTACGTTTCAACTGGCAAATTGTCCATATGGTTTTGTAAACTGCTTTGATGCTCATGTCGGTGTTGTTTGCAGGTTCTTTGTCCTAAAAGCAATCAGACTTGTATTAAACAAAAGAATGCTACAACTCAAACCTCTTTCTTGAATATGATTAACCACAAAGTCACAGAAAAACAAATGACACTCCAAAATCGTAGATATCCGGCAAGTGTTAAATGCGGCATACCCCATTTTAGACTGGAGAAGCCGTGTTAGACCGTTACATTTCCAAGAGTATGTAGACACTCACGCAAATGCTTCACTGTTGAAAGCTAAAAATACCGTGAATGATGAGAGAAACCAGTGTTCAGACCTATAGTCTGGCAAGTGGATGCGTATGATAGACAATCCTGTGAAAGAAGGGTCAAGGCCCACCCTGAACAACGTCGGTCAATGGAACATTTTAGAGTCCTTTTTCCTCACCGTCTACAGCAATATCTATGAAATTTCAGATGAAGTAGATATATAATAGCAATGACCAACTCACCTTGAGTGGCGGAAAAAGTGACAAGCATGGTAAAGATAGTAGTTAACTCAACTACATTCTTCGCTGGCTGCGAAAAACGATGAGCAAGGCAGATGATAGAGACAATTAAAGTGGTTTACATCATCCATTAATCTCTGGACATTGAGCGAGATATAGACCATCAATGAGCCAACAATCAATTGCATAGGAACTATCCAAGATTTTCGACGACCAAAAGATTTGAAGAATACTGAATCTACAATCGGTGACCATAATAATTTCAGAGAATAAGGATAGCTCGACAAGGCGAAGGTTGCTAATTGGGAATAGGAAAGATGCTCTTTAAGAAGGAATGGAACAGATCCTGTACAAGATCAATAGGTGTCAGGAAAGCAATTGCGTTCAATCACAAGTGTACTCCGTTACCTAGTGCAAGTCCCAGCTAAATTCCAGCAGTGAGAACGAGAAACCGCCGAAAAACAAGACACATACTGGTATGCCCTGCAAGAGATCTATAGCGTATGTGAGTCAAAGTCATAAGAAGCAGAAATAAACGAACACAAAACGCAAAGTAATACCATCCCGCGTTTGTCTTTCGCAGATATAGGTCGCTTCGACATGTCGTCTGCTTCCGATAGGAGGGATTCATCATCTTGAAATTCTCGTGCTGATCGAAGCCTTTCTTCTCCACTAAGGAGGGTCAACTCTACATCCTCATCTTCTCCATCCCCCATGTTTGGGCGAGGTGTTCTAGGTGTCCGTGGAGAAATATGAATGCTGTTGAGGGAAGAAGTGACAGCCATAGGATCCCTGGTAGTACTGGTTCTCATAGCCCGCGTCTTCAAGGGTGAGGTCCGCAGCTCTTTGTGACTTCCAGGCCACAATGTTACTTGTTCGTCGTTGGTTTTGATAAATCGAAAATCGACACGTCGGGTGCTTGCACGTGCATATAATTTCGGGCACAGCCACCAAGTCATTGCCCGTATGTATTAGTATGTATAGACGATTTAAATTTTTACATCCATCCTTGAAACTACGCCTAGCTACGCTCGTCCCTGTAGCTTCCCGTAATTTCCTGACTTGTGCCTATTCCACCTCCTTCGGGGGTTTTTTTGATTGACGACTTGCCCTCCTTTCCGAGCCGTGTCATGCTACTTCAAAGTCGGCTGACAAGATCGTCTTTATGATGTCTTGTACCACTTCAAAGAATGCAACTGATCTGTTGCCTTCTGTCTAACCACTGTCGAACACTGATACAGCTGTCAGATTTTACCCTACGAGATCATACATATTTTTCAATTTGCTGGTTTTGATACAGCACTTCTCGCCAGGTGACTGCAACACCTGACGATGATACATATGTACTCATAATTCCAGTTCTTCTCCCGGTATACCCGCCTCCAGCTTGAGATCTCTTTGGGCTGTTTTCGGAGAAATTGCGCGACCAATAAGAAGATTCGTTTTGTCAATATAAAAGGCGTCGCAGCAGGCTGGCGCCGCTCACCTCTTCGGCAAATGACCGCTGTGACTAGCGTTCTACTCTTCTTTTTACCGCTTGTGCAAGCCTCCCTCATTGTCCCAGGAGCTGCTTGGACAGATACCAACGGGAACGTGATCCAAGCCCATGGTGGTGGATTTTTGAAGGTATCACAGGCATATTTTCTAATCTATCACTGCTTTACACGGAACCTTGACAGTCTGGCTCCACGTACTATTGGTTTGGCGAAGACAAGTCGCATAACAGTGCCCTGTTCAAAGCTGTTTCTTGCTACACGGTCATTTGAACTGGTTGCGGGTCCAGCCAGATTCTCAAACAATCGTAACAGTCTTCCGACCTTACTACTTGGACTCGCCAGAATGATGCCCTCAGCCCAGTAAGTGGCACCATGATATCCACGTCCAATATTGTGGAACGTCCTAAAGGTCTGTATCGTCTTTGCTATCTCTTGCAAAATGGCTTGACGTCGCGATCAAGTCATATTTAATAAAGTGGTATGCAACAGTAGCGATCTCATTGCAGACTTTCCACGAAGTGTTCAACTAGAATTCCGAATATGTCATGTGGTTTCATTCGGACACATCCAAGTGCGCTATCGGTGCATGCAATACCGGATGACATCACTGACTTTCCGCCTGCCAGTTATGGGGCTGCCCAAGTCGGTGTTGCAAAGGCCAATTCGCCTTGCGGGCCATACACCTTCCAGTCCAGTTTCAAACCCCTTGGAGCTGACTCGAGAGACATGGGTCTCTATCAAGACGGTGATGGTGATATTTCTCATATGAGCGAATGTAAATTGATCTGTCTGGGCTGTAGATGATAGTAATGTGTCCTGTGCAAGCCTGTCCATTTAAATGCTGTTGACAACTCTTTTGCAAAGTCGCACATACTGCATACCTTCTTTATGCTTCCGACAACAACCAAAACTTCAAAATATCCAAACTCGACTCTAACTACTACAATGTTGTCTCCGAAACCAGTGTGCTCCCAGGTAAGTGCCTTTTAAACTTTAAATTTTGTTGCAGACCTTTTTATGTTCCTGCAGGCTCGACGCTGGAAGCACCTGGTGTACTCAAACGCAATGGGGTAATTGAATCGACTTCCTGCTCAATGCCAGTCTGATCCTTATTGTTATTTGAGACATATTATTTTTGCGTCTCACACCAGTGGATGGGACCCAAATCCAAACAAATTCTTCACCGCTTCGGTTAGTAGAACACCTCTACGTACTATATTTTCTGGCGTTACATACCACCTGAGCAGAACTTGGCTGGGCCTTGGTCGGCTCAGGCTGATATCGCACCCGAGTCTGTCCGCACATATTTCTCGCAAAATGCGTTCGACCTGCCCATCCAATCAAACATCGCAATTTATATGGGTGATCGTTGGCGTCCTACCTTGTTAGGCAGTAGTTCTTACATCTGGTACCCATTGAGTTGGAGCACCGGTGTCCCTCAGCTTGTTCCGGCTGATGTCTGGAGTATCGACCTTGCAACAGGGATGTACACTGCCGAATTAGGGGTTAGCTACGAGGCGGAAAGTGGGACTGTTTCTGGTTCCGCAACGATCTTGTCGGATTCGTCTTTCTCTGGGGGCAAGGCCGTTGGATACCTCGGTATCCTCTTTCATTCAAATTTAAATCATCAAATGGCTAAATATTGATCAAAGGGAAAGGCGGATTCGTCACAATCAATGTTCAAGGTGTTGGCAGAGCTCAATGGGTTTCCTTGCGTTATGCAAACGGTATTCTTCTAGTAGACCTTCTAATCATCGCATGAACTGACACTTTGTGACGCTAGGCGATTCTGCATGGAGAAATACAACTGTTAGGTGGGTCTTCGGCAAGAAAAAATGAAACCCTTTCTACTCGGTAAACAAGTCATCATAGTGTGAATGGAGGTGCGAGTGTTCTGGTCGACCAGCCAAATACTGGCGGCGGACATGTGCTTCTGTCGGTCCCTGTCAAGCTCAATCTCCGAAATGGGACGAATTCCCTTGCGTTCTCTACCAACCAGAATAGTACGTGTCGGTTTATTAAGTAAAAACCAGTCAACATATTCACAATTCACAGACTACGCCGCAGATCTTGACAAGATAGTTGTGTATACTGCAGTCTAACATAAACGGTAGGTCCTTGAAGAAGACCTTCTATCTAGCGGTCAGTTTCTAAGTGGTATTTGTGTCCATAGGAATGTTTCTAGTAGTCAAAGTAAAGCCGATTAAGCTCCTGCCGTCAAGTACCCCAGGTCAGACTCCTAAAATGTGTTGATATTCAAGGAAATTCAAGTCAAATTTGCCTTCCAACATTTCTTGAGTTGCTAAATAATAATTGATGAATGAACCGGGGATTCAACACAAGTCATATTTGTCCTACCTCATAGAAAACAAACATCAGCACTGTGTTCGGACCCAACCGAATGAAGGACGGTGTCCAGCCTTTGAAAATAAAACGAATGCCTTCTTCCTGAAAAGAGCGACTAAGAACTTGAGTAAATGTGATTTCAGAGGACTTGAGTAAGCACGATTAAATAATTGAAATATTAGATTAAAGATCAAAAACACAGACCGCAGCCATAATGCGAGATCGAATGACATCGGCAGGAGAGCAGACCGCTGAGAGAATAAAATGAAGATTTGACGTCGGAACAACGAACTTACTCACTTGTTGCGAACATGCCAGCCATACAGCTGGAAATTAGGTGAAGAGTAAGGTTATCCCTGAACTTGTAATGAATGACAGGCAAAGGGTTCGCCAGCAAGATTGACTTGAAGAAGTCGTATCTACAGAATAAAATTAGACAGAAAGAGGGGCGTGAATTATTGTCGAGCACCTACGATCCTACTTGTGACGCCTAGTAAATGCAAATAGGATGAAAAACGTTCAATGTGAAAGTTACTGGACATGCGCACGTTCATTAAAACTGCTCGAAACTAAATAGAGAATTAACTACCAGGAAGAAATCATAATAAAGTTTCTCACCGTGTTTGTTCCAAGGCCTCTAGAAAGACCTTGAAGGCCTTCTTCCCTTACGACATTAAACAACCCAGAAAATGCGTTGGAATAGTTATATCGCTTGTCCTGGGGTCTAACCAGGTCGCTAGTCATCCTTACCAAAACAATATCTATAAATGATTGTAGCTTTAAAGTATTCATTGCATGATATAGACAGACCTGCAGGATTGCCGGCCACACCTCCCAGCCCTCCAGCCAGTGACGCCGCTAAAAGGAGCCGAGGAGTTGAATTTTTGCCTTCTTGCGACAATTGGGCTTTCATTTTTTCATACGCCCCAAGCCTCACGAGCGAGTATGACATTTGTCTCATTAGTGACGCGCTGAGCCCAACATACAGGCTTCGAAAACCCGATGTTGAGATTGAAGTCCGTATGACGGATGCGGTCGACGGACGGTTTGAGCCCGAAATTCCGTTCAAGGTTTGCATGCGCCTGAAATTGTATGAGTGGGCTTCGCTATTCGCAAGGGCTTTAACGGACACTTTGGTGACATCCAAAGGATGAGTACACGACGCGGCCACTGGTAACAGGATTCGGAACTGTTCAAAGGTATTCCAAGCGAAGTTCGACGTACTTGACGCGGCAATACCTAACACAACATAAGCCTGTAGTATTAGTTGGCTGCCAGCGAACAACAGAACGGATGTACCTCCAAGCCTGTTAATCATCAATTCATGCTATAGATCGCTACGGTTAAAGGCAAGCTAACCAAAATGGATATTCAGACGACATCAAGAGTTGAAAGACGTTGAAGCTATAGCCCAGCTATACCAAAGTAAGTCGGGAGGTAAATGGGTACGCCTGGAAGCATGGGCTTCAGTTGACCTGCGAAAAGCATTGCACGACCTGCAGGTTCGGCCATAATCGGAAGTGATTCGCGTAACTTTATGCCGCAATTTTTGTAGCCTGTGCTAAGTATCTTACGATTATCAGATCTTTTAATGTACAGAAGAATAAAAGGCTGCCGCTTGCTGAAGTGCAGCCTAGCCGAGAAAAGATGGGAGAATTCATGAAGTAAATCCGGCTCGAGCCAATGGTCAATGGCAAATGCTCACCGAGGGTCCGTGCGAGAGGAGTCAGGGTTGTTGTTGTTTGGCTTGGAAGAATAACCAATCAGTTTCAGCTCGTTGAGCTGTCATCCACGTCTCTTTTACCTTCTCATTCATTTTCTGCTTTCTACTCCAAAAGTCACAGTCATGAGCGGACACGACAACGAGGACCTTATTGATTACGAAGAAGACCATGACATTCCGAATGTTGGTGCGACCACTGCGAGTAATGGAGGAGTGATAACAGGCGCCCTTGATGGAGAGGGAAAAGATAAAAAAAAAACTTTTCAGGCATTCATTCAACTGGATTCCGGTGGGTTGCAGCACTATCATTTTTTTTTTCATCTGTTCATCTGTCTCTTTTTCAGAGATTTTCTTCTCAAACCAGAGTTGTTGCGTGCTATTAGCGACCTTGGTTTTGAGCACCCATCAGAAGGTATCATGCCTCGTTAAACCGCTCTGTCCATTCTTACACAGCGCCCCCACAGTGCAGCAGGAGTGCATTCCGCAGGCTGTTCTGGGCATGGATGTGCTTTGTCAGGCAAAGTCTGGTCATGGCAAAACAGCGGTATTTGTTTTGGCCACGTTGCAGCAGCTTGAGCCTGTCAATGGCGAGGTATCCGTCTTGGTGCTCTGTCATACCCGGGAACTTGCATTCCAAATCAAAAACGAGTACACTCGTTTCGCCAAGTATATGCCAGATGTGCGTGTGAGCACTTTCTACGGTGGCACACCTGTTGCCAAAGACGCTGAAATCCTCCGCGACAAATCCAAATGCCCGCACATCGTCGTCGCCACACCCGGCCGGTTGAATGCCCTCGCAAGAGATAAGGTTCTCGACGCTAAAAATGTCAAGCATTTTGTTTTGGACGAGTGCGATAAAATGCTCGAACAGCTCGGTTAGTCTTGCGATTTGGCGCTCCACCTCCATCCTTTGCATTCGTCCTTTCACCAAACTCCGAACGTCAATTCCCGAGGGTTTCCATCCGGATTGCGTGCTACGACTGCCAAGTTTATTTTCCATCTTTGTTATTCGTCTCGCATCTTCTCTTTTGTGCCGCCTGTTTCGACCATCTTATCTAATCCCGACATCGTCCATTAGACATGCGCCGTGATGTTCAAGAAATCTTCCGAGCCACGCCACATCACAAACAAGTCATGATGTTTAGCGCCACGCTAGCAAAGGATATTAGAGCGACATGCAAGAAGTTCATGGCCAATGTACGCCTTTCTGTATCCGTTTTTTATTTTCTCAATTTTGTTTCAGCCACTAGAAATTTTTGTCGACGATGAAACAAAGCTTACCCTTCACGGACTCCAACAACACTATGTGAAGCTAGAAGAAGCTGGGAAAAACCGCAAGTTGAATGAATTGCTAGACTCCCTAGAATTCAATCAGGCAAGCGAGGTTATGTATGCCAGACCCTTGGACCTTACACTTTTCTAGGTTGTCATATTCGTGAAGTCTGTTGCTCGTGCTATCGAACTCGACAAACTTCTGGTATCCTGTAACTTTCCCAGTATCAGCATTCATTCGGGCCTTCAACAGGAAGAACGGTCCGTGAGAGACTTTGTTGTGTTACTTTAACTGATTCAATATATATGACAGTATCAGCAGATACTCTGCGTTTAAGGCATTTGAGAAGCGTATCCTGGTCGCAACAGATATTTTTGGTCGCGGCATCGATGTTGAGCGTGTCATATTGTCATCAACTATGACTGCCCGCCTGATGCTGACAGTTACTTACATCGTGTTGGGTGCGTGTGTCATCTATTAATGACGAGAAAAAGTGGTGCTTACATTTATCAGGCGTGCTGGGCGATTCGGGACTAAGGGTCTTGCCATTACGTTTGTCTCCTCAGAAAGTGACCAGAAGGTCATGACAGAAATCCAGTCGCGGTTCGAAGTTGCAGTACCAGAATTGCCTGACCATATTGATCCCGCAAGTTACAGTAAGTTCAATTATCATAGCCAAGAACATTCACTGAGTCCCCTTCAGTGACATCCTAAATGTGTTTTCGTCCGTCCGTCTTGTAAATCTCTTTGCGTTCCCAGACAGATATGTAGCACGTCGATTACATAAATTGGAAGAGCATCTGTGTCTATCCAATATCATTTGTGGTCTGAGAGATATCATTATTGCATTGAGTTTGAGATCTAGCTAAGGATTTCAGATTGAGCGTTATTGGAATTTGAAGACTGTCTCAGTGTCAAAGCAAGTCCACGTGACCCACTCAGCCTGCTGCACTGTCAGTGTTACACGGTACGTTACTTCTTTCAGGTCGCAAACTGGCCAATTGGGCTGACAACCATCCGTTTAGCCGTTATTTCTCGACTGTCGCAGGGCTATGAGGAAGAAATTTGGTCAACCCACCTTCCCGACCTTATATTTTAGAGATGCGGTCCTGTCGGTTCCTGGATATACATTTGAAAAGGTTTATATGGCCCATATGACACTGGCAGAACTAAAATGTGATATCCATACAATCCCTAGGCAGTCCCGTGGCAAGACACGGGCAGTATGACTATTTTGGCTGAGGGGAATAGCTTAAAGGACGGTTCAAACGTCCTTGCCAAGATCGCCCCAGCTCAGTCCAACGGTTCGATGTGCCTCGAACGGGAGGCCCATATGTACGTATTCACATGTGGTATCTGACACCTTCTAATCTGTAGTTTGCGGCTTAGATTAGGACGAATGGCCGCTTCATTGGAAGGTCAAAGCACTGCTCTCCGAATGATCGACTTCCTCAAAATCCCCCGCGAGAGTGGAGATTGTGTTGTTCTTCTTCTTGTCCATCCGGGCCTCAATCTACTTGGGCGCTATCTGCCACCTTCAAAAGTAAATGATTTAGTGGTTCCAGATGTTTCTCGTACAAGGCCATCTACTACTAGTCATGGTGACATCTATATGGTGGGCCGTGAGGAACCTGACTTGGCTGAAGAGATGGAAGCTTTTGATATTATGGACCTAGCATCATTCCTTGAGTGAATCGCAAAAATGAAGTACAACACCTTGATTGACTGGTGTTTGCAGATTTTCAATCCAAGCGACTCATTGTTTAGAAGTTTTGCACACGTAATGTCCTTTCTTTAACTATGTTGTCCCAGTTCTAGTATACCTTTCTTAGAACAGGACTAGTACACCGTGAAGGTTTGTGAGAGCACCCTATGAGATGTTTCTTGTTGAATACTTTTACAGTTCGTGCCAATGCCTTCCATTTAAACTCGCACTCTGGTTTTGTGCGATTGGTACACTTTGGAAATCGCGCTATCTCATTGGAAAACTTTGGGTCACCTTCGTCTCTTGTTTTGCGCGCATATGAAGAAGTAGAAAAGCTTAAAATCAAGGAAGCACTATGCTACCTCGCCCCTGAGCAGACAGGTAGCATCGAAACAATGGCCCAGGATCACAGGACGGATCTATATTCTCTTGGGATTCTTTTTTGGACATTACTCGTCGGACGGGGCCAAATGCCCTTCGAAGGTGGTGCTCTTGAACTTTTGCACTCGATAGTGCAGAAAAGGCCCATGCCGGTTCACGAGGTCCGGCGTGACGTACCACAGGTTCTCGCGAATATCATAGATAAGGTATACATTTCATAACCAAGTCTGAATGTCGTATTCAATATATCATTCAGCTCTTGGCCAAGAATCCTGATTTGCGGTACCAAAGTGCCTATGGCTTAAAGACAGATCTAATTCAATGTCAGCAACGTCTCCTTGCTACTGTATCGTCGTCCTCAGAGGAATCTTCGGAAGTGAGTCCCGTCTCCTGTATAAAAGACTTGATGTCTGCTAATCTCACTATCAAGCTTATTTCCTCTTTCGAGATCGCTTTGGAAGACCGTTTCATTGTCAGTTCGCATCAATTGTAAATGCAGCCGTATGCTGAGTATGCCTTGTGGTTCAGGAATTTACTATGCCCCTTGCTTTGGTGCCTGTAAAGTGATCTTTAACTTTGTCATTGGCTAACATTGATTTAGTTCGGTCGGGAAATTGAACTTGACATAATCAGAAATGTTAGTAAGTAATCTAAAAAATGCTCTTTTGTTTCAATTTCAATGACATCTAACCCAACACCAGTCCGTAACGTCTCGACGAGCTTCTCCAAGCATTTCTCCTCTACAAAGGGCTATTTTTCGTTTCCGATTAGGGGTTCACACAGCTTTACTACTGATGATTATCCTGATTCGCTGTCTTCGCGGAGCGATTCCCTCTACGATACCTCGATGGCAGGTAGCTCCAGTCCCAGAGGTTTCATGACTTTGGATGATTCTGTGCACGAGCATTCTGCAACGGTGGCGCTTAGTCCTTCGTTGCATTCTGGAGAAGGCTTGCGGAAAGGTGTTTTGCGTAACCGAAGGCGTGCTTCGCAAACACAGGCCGTCATCGTTATTGGACCTCCAGGGTAGGTCCATTTTTGTAAAATTTAGATCCCTGATCTTAAACATTATGTAGGATAGGTAAAAGTTCGATGGTTCTCGTAAATCAAGCATCATGGAGATGTGAGCTTAAGATTTCCCAGTACAAACAACCCTGCTAACACATACATAGCCCATGGTCTATGGGGCCAAGCCAAATTCCAGAGCGCAGATTCTGCGCCATTCGCGGCCCTTGTAAGCTCTATCTAGCACATGAATATCTGGATATTCATACCATTTTTTTTACCCTAGCTGGGCTGTTTATCCTCAGTGCTGCGGCAGCTTATGGTTTTTCACACTGATTTACACCGTTTCGTCAATGCTTTGCGGGAACGCCTCGGCCCACAATTGCAAAATGTTCCTCTCCTTTACCAAGGGACTCCAGAGCTCAAGGACGTATTGGCTTTGTTTGACATTCATTTAGACAACCCACAAGAACCTTTAAACTCCCGTGAACTTCGAGCGAGATTTCAGTCACTGGTAGAGAACGTCTTTACCGTCATTGCGGAAACACGTCTATTCGCCTTGTTCCTCGATGACTTGCATGAAGCAGACCAATCGTGGGTCTCAATTGAGTCATTTCATTCATTCATTCCTATATTTTATTTCAGGACCCTTGATCTCGTTTCTACACTCGTGAACTCTAGAAGTCGGATGGTAGACGTAACAGTACCGCCACTTAAGACGTCGCTGACTATAATTTTTTATAGCTTGTGTTTGCTACATTACGCTCCGACAAGGTGTATGTGTAATCTACTTTTACTTTGTGCATCTCGCCTCATATAACCTCAGCGGTATTGTGGAACACGTAAGGGGAATGTTCAGCAGTAGGTCAAGAGTTGCCTGGATTACCGTGGAACCTTTAACTCTCATGGCTATATCGTTGTTGGTGTCCAAGACGTTACACCGAACTATAAAAGACTGTACGCCTCTGTCGAGCTTCGTATTCGCGGCTTCTTCAGGGAATGCATTCTCGGCGCGCAGTGTCTTGACAACACTTCATCGTCAACATCTTGTAAGGTCATTCTTTCAGTAACTTCAATCTCGACTGCTGATGTCGAAATCTGAAAGATCAAATTTGACTGGGAGCACAATAATTGGGTGTAAGTTATCAAAATATATAATGTTGTTGTCTGACTATTATCCTTTATAGATACGATATGCCGGGGATCGAAAATAGTTTATCGAATCAAAAGATTTCCGACCCTACGGATCTTACATTCTTAATTACCCAGCTTCGTGAACTACCCGAGGAAGCTCGCAAATATCTGTTATGGGCGGCATTCTTTGGGGAAACGTGAGGCGTCTTCACCGGTTTGTGGTCAGCTGAAGTTTCTAAGCTATTTCAGTTTTAAGGTGACAGAAGTTGCATTAATGCTGGACTGGGAGGACTCGAATTTACATGCCGGAAACGATGACGACATTGACCATATTTGGAGTCTTCACAGAGCAGTCTCGAATTTCCGGGATGCAGGGCAAGGGAACAGTCATAGATCAATGCGGGGACTGCAACTAGCTTTGACAGAAGGCTGGTTAATCACCAGGGCAAGAGACATGTGTAGCTTCGCCCACGACCGATATCGTCAAGCTGCTCAAGCAGAGGTCGAATCACTTTCACGAGACGCCATCGCAAAGATGTCTTTCAGGGTAATACATTTCACTCTAAATGAGTACTGATTTGACGAGCCATTAGATCATTCTAATGATGCTTCATGAAACACCGATCGATGTTTATCGGATAGCAGAACATGCAAAGAGGTCGGTCATTTGATTTAGTGTTATTATCCGGTTCATATTTGAATAAGGTGTCTTTACCTTTTGCACGACCATCCCAAACGAGATGAATTACTGGATGTCCTGATTGATGCAGGCGAATCTGCGTGGGCGCGTGGCGCTCATGAGGTTACCCTTTTCTTGCTCACAAATGTCGGGCTCGCTCAATAGTCTTGTTTAGCTCGCAATACAGTCATTCGTTAGCGCAAGAAGTCTACTACGAGAAAACGCATGGGCAGAGAAACCAAGCAGAACGTTTAATTTGTTATCCCGGCTTGCAGCGTAAAATCCCATTCCTTCATTCCCCGTCTTTGCTGATATTCACCTCCATACAGGTTATATACCTGGAGGGGTGAAACATTATCCTTCAATATCAAACAACCGTCTCTAAGCTTTGAATTTGTAATCCAGGAGAAGTTGATGCGTCTGACTCTATCTTAACTGAATGCCTCTCTCGTGTTAAGCAACCCGAGGACAAAGGCAATATCCTTCGTTTAAGGTCACGAAATCACTGGCTACGGGGACACTACCCGGAGGCTTTGAATGACACCTTGCTGGCTCTCAAAATCCTCGGCATCGAAGTAAATCTATCGCCAACACGGAGGCAGGCTGACACAATGTTTGAGCAAGTCAAAAATGAAATTTTAGCTGTGGGCTTCGATGAGATTCTGCTCATTCCAAAGACGACGGATCCTCGGATAGAACTTTCTGTCAGTTTGCTCAACGATGCTGGTTGGTAAATCTTCACCCTGGTGAATACACTTATAACCGCCATCGACAGGAGTTAATGCTTACTGGAGTCCATCACCCTACTCGTTCGCTGATATTATCGGACTCACGGTGACTGACAATTGTCGATCAATAGTTGAAACTCACTGACGGGTCCCAACACAGACAATAAAACTCGCTCTCAGGTAAATACCTTAACTCTCTTACGGGCTGTAGGTAAACACTTTCTTAGGTCCGGAATGTCACCTGGTACGGCACTTGGCTTCTGGGCACTGGGAGGTGCGCAGGCAAATTAAAATTTTAATTATGTTTGTTGACTCTAGCTAGCTTCTGCGGAACGACGAGAACTGTACCGTTTTTCCGCGATCTTGCAAAACTGGCTTTGCGGATTGCTGAACGGCATGGAAGCTCAGGAGAAAAATGGTCTGTCTTCATTTGAATCAATCGCCTCAGTTCTCTGAAAACCGGTAGTCGAGCGCAAGTCCTTTTCTGTTCTATGGTATCGGGCTTTGACAACATACACATACGAGCAAATCTCCCTCGTTTAGACCAAGCCGTTAAATACGGAAACAGTGCAGGGGACCGGTGAGGAAGCCCTTGTCCATCAGCATCGGACTTTAAACCCAACTCTTTTTTCAGCATATACACCAGCTTTGCAAGTATCCAGTCAATTATTACCAGATTCTATGTCTCCGAACATCGTTAGTACCTTGTTACTGGGAATCTGCTGTCTCTGACTTTCCATTAGTCAGCGACCTTCTCATAGTTGCAGATGAAGTTTGTCACATATCGGACTTCAGACACGTTCAATTGGTTGACTGCTGTTACACAGTGTGTCAATGATGTCAGGTTGTCGACACCAGCTGGAGAGCATCTCATTCAGGCAACAGGTAAACTTTGTACTATTTCAATGACCTGTCCTGACAGATGCAATAATTAGCCATCCTCAATTCTATTCGTGTTCTTGGGGGGTTTACACACTCAGATTCGGTAGATACTATCTTCGACACAGATAGTTTTGTGGAAAGTCAGTACCTCGAACGTATACACGAGACGTCAGGGAACCTCTCTTTGTCTCTAAACTGGTAGGTCATTTCCGCTTACGTATTTATTATTGACCCAACATTCACCTGTATAACATACGTAGGTATGACTCCTTCAAGGTATGCTGACTACGATACTTCAACAATGTCTTATCTTTTCTTGAAGGTTGTCAGCTATTTCTGTGTCGGTCACGTCAAGGAGGCAGCTATCCTTGGTTTCAGCGTATATCGGACCAGAGACGCTCATCCCAAGTAGGGACACTTCTGTGTTCAAATGGAAAGATTAGAACTTATCTATTTTATAGCCACAGGCATATTCGATATGCTTTATTTTTCCATAGTCTTGCTATGGTTGCCTGTATAAGAAATGGTTTCGTATCTGGAGATCAATGTTCTGCTTACCTTGGGCAAATCAAAGCAAATCAAGCCTACATTCGAAAGTAGGGTTGCATTTTCTTGCTTCAGAACCAGATAGAGATTAACTCTTTTGACTTAGGTGGTTGTCTTCCAGTCCGGTTAATGTTAGCACGTGGATCTCCCTCGTGGTAAGTGAGTTTAGTGAACCCATCTGTTGCTGACTGGAGCTGTCCCAAAGGATGCAGAGCTGGCTTCTTTGCTAGGGTCACCAGAAGCGTTCAAATTATATGACGTAGCTGTCAAGTATAAAACTTTTTATGTTTTCCATGTTTTAATGACACATGCTAAACACCTGAATCACACAGGCTTGCCGTTAACAACGACTGGCTGGCCGAAGAAGGATGGTGTTTATATCTTGTACGTCTAATCGTTACCTCGGCGTCGCATATCCATATCCCTTGTCATTTCACAGCAAGGTTCACATTTTGGAAGATGCGGCATAGAGGGTCTTGGGAGTGAATTGCAACGTCGCGGAATTGCAAGGCACTCGCAATGGGGTGCTCATGGAATTGTGTATGATGTCGTTCACTCTCACTATGACTATTTAGCACTTATGTAAAAGCAACCAGAAATCACCTTACAACGGTCTCAGGAGCTCGATCCCAATACCCGCTGAAGCGGCCAATTTTTTCTTCTGACGTGGCAATCCAAACCGAAACCGTCTCTCCGAATTTTGATACGTTCCCGTATCCCCTAAGCGACAAGGCAAACAGACAGAATGAACAAGAATCAACTTTGAGTGCAGCTGATCTGGCGTCTATCCTGAAGTGGAGCCAAGACATCTCCAGTGATATCAACCTTTCTTCTGGTACTTGTCCCATCTTTTTCTTTTAATCCTGGTTTGACATGATCTATATTATCAATAACAGCATTGCGAAGATTGACTGAAATAGCGACAGGTAGGTATCCTGTGGCCCTTCAAATTTATGAATTTCAGGGATTATCACAGAAACCTCAGGCTCACAGAATACATGTGGTGTGTTTCGATATCCTCTCTTCATTTCCATCGTCTCATCTATGCTGTAAGTCGTAATTGCACGAGAAGCAGGCGATTACACTGTCGCAACAAGTATGGTTCCGCCCGGCCCATGTCAAGTACATGAGTATGGTTCCTTTATTTTCGAAATCCGATACGATGTCCTGATATTTGGTCCAGTAACCCAATTTCCATTCGGACAATCAGTGATCCCCTTCAGAAGGCCATCATACAGCATAGTTTGTATGGACGTCCGATATCCTTTCGCCTTTCTAATGTTGTTACCTGATATCCGTAGCCCTGAATTCCAAAGAACGAGTCTATTATGACGACGCGACGTCGGATTCACGATTCTCCTCTGAAGCAGGACAAACTCCTCATCGCTCCGTTATATGCCTCCCAATATTTAGCAACCGTGGGCAGACTTTCGGGGCTGTGTACTTGGCCTCGAGATATGCATTTTCGCAAAATACTGTCACGATTTTGACACTTTTATGTCAGCAAGCCAGCATTAGTATCGCTAATGCATTGCTATTTCGCTCTGTACAAGCGGGCACAAGGGAGAACTTGAAAATGATTGCCGCACAACGAGATGCATTGGAAGCTGCCAGGAAAAGTCGCGAAGATGCTTTGAAAGCCACAAAAGTACGTTAGGCTCACATGACTACCTAGATTGTGCTCTAATTGATGACTAGATTAAAAGCAACTTCCTAGCTTCGATGAGCCACGAACTGAGGACCCCCTTCAGGTGCTTTTCTATCAACCTTGACCATAGTGTTGCTAATATGTCTCTACAATGCAGTTCATTTTATGGCTTGCTCGACCTTTTGAGTGGTACTGAACTCAATCCTGGGCAAAGCGAGATAGGCGAGGGATATTACATTAGGCCTGCGGCATATATCTAACTCTCTTCCCACCAGTCCAAACGGCGAAGCAATCTTGTGAACTTTTGTTGAAGGTTTTTTGGTTATTGTTAGTCAGGTCCAGGTTGTATTACTCAATCACCGTTCAGATTATAGATTCCATCCTTGACTACAGCAAATTAGAGGCGTCAGGTAGGACGGGCTTCGTTCATGCTTGTCTGGGATTTAACAATGCCTACAGCCGTCAAGTTGGAGCCCAGTGGGTTCTTGGTGGAGGTGCGTTCAACGCATCTTTACACCACAACTGACTAGTGACTGGAGTCAACCTCAATCAAGAATATAATTGCGGTTTGTTTCCCTGAATCCAAGTAATGCCTACGTTTTCATCAATAATGCCCAGGATTGCATGGAACTTTTGTTACCCATGGCTGCTAAAAAACTTGACCTATCTTTCAACATCAAAACAGATGTGCCTTCTTGTAAACTGCTTTTCGTTGTTTCATACCTTTGCTAACTTATTCTTTAGGGGTTTACGCTGACTATGCCCGAATCCGTCAAGGTATGAAATCATCCCACTCCTGTGCTTCATGGTGCATCTGTGAGATGACGTCACCTTTCAGTCTTGATGAATCTCATTGGAAATGCTGTGAAATTTACCGCCAATGGATCAGTCCGTGTGTACTGTTTTGTCGATAACAGCACAAGTTCCTCTGGAGACGAAGTCAACCTTAAATTTGAAGTACAGTAAGTGTTATCATCAGTCAGAATGGCCAGTCCTGACGGATGTATAGTGATACTGGCATCGGGCTTTCTGCCAGTGATGTGGATCTGTTGTTTGTCCCTTTTCAACAAGCGGACGTAGTCATGTTCTTGTTCGTA
>JAEDXJ010000094.1:0-63106 GCA_023014345.1 Galerina sulciceps
CGCTATCAGAGAACCGATGACACTGATCGCAGAAGCTTTGGCACTCCACACCCAGATCCATGATAGATCCGGACAAGGCGACGATTATACATACAGGCGTCCCTCTTCTCGCAACATAGGTTTGCGGACGCAGAGTTTGCAATTCGGAAAGCCCTCGAACTCCATACTGCCTCTGAATCGAAGTATGGCGTCGCTCGTGACAACGCATCGTTGAGCAACATTATCTGGGTGAGAGAGCGCCAAGAGGGGCAAAGTCCCGATAAACATACGGAGAACCCTTTTGTGTACCTCAAGAAAGCTATGGAACTCTTCCGGGAGATGGGTGCTGTTGGCGAGTTTCATGAGTGCAGGGAGCAAAAGCGGCTAATGAGGGGCAAGGAACGACGGGACCGCAAGAAAGTCCTTCTACCGGACTGGAATACCACCTCAGATGACGATGACCATAACGTTAATTGGCGTTATGCGGATTACTCGGATGACTCCCAGGAATAATCGAATTACATTTTTGGATTTAAATTATTTGTCAGTGTGGAGGACTGGGAATGGAAGGACAATGCTACTAATACGCGATGCTTACACACTTGTTCTCGAACTCTGCCCACCTATTAAGCACCGCATCTGCGATGAAGTGTGCAACATCTTTCCTGGACACTGTCCAGGCACCTAACTCCTCCTCCGAAACCCGGTATGCATGCCCACTTTTTCCTGGTTTCTCGGCCTTGCATTCGCCATCGGTTAAAAGCGCAGGTCGAATAACAAGCACACGTTTTAGAGATCCGGCCTCTGGAAGTCCTTCGCGATGTTCCCAGTCGGGGCCTAGAATATCCTCGTCTGGCTCGCCATCGTCTTTCGCGTTCCACGGCCAGCCGGCACAATGAGATATCAGACGTTCTGCGCCTACTTTGTCTTTATGAGGCACTGCGAGGAGATACCCGTACAATGGCTTTAGAGGCAATGGAAGAGCAGCGTGCGATGTCCGTGTTAGGCCCGTCGACGAGATTGTGATGATCCGTGGTTGAGGCTCAATCTTAGGCATCGTTGTCAGTGCATTGAAAAGCGATTGGGTGACCAGATTGGCAGGCTTGATGACGAAGCCCTTGGTTAGGTTAAATTTAGGCGTACCGCCTTGAAAAAAATATTCATGAGGGTAACTGACGACTAAGTCAAAAGCAACGCCTTACCCACTGTGAAGAGAAAGAGATCGACGTTTCCATGTTTCGTCGACTCGTCCCAGGAGCGCTGCACGTCGTCTTTGACGAGAGCATCGCCTTTCACGAGATGGCCTTTCCAGATTTGACGTATTTCTGAATCACTTCGTCCGAGTCGAACGCTGCTGGAGAGCGCAGGAGGAATGTGACGGTGGCTCCTGCTTCTACAAGTGCCCAACAAATTAAGCGCCGTTTGCAGTCATGCCAAGTTACTGGTGAAGAAGAGGCTCGTACCGAGAAGTCGGATTGAGGAGAAATATCCGATATTGCGAGACGCGCCGATGGCGAGGACGTTCAAAGACATGGCAAGGGCTTATTTCGGATGTCCGAAAGATACTGGGGCTTAGGACGGTCACCATAAGCAACCTCATTTTATATTCAAGGATGGGATGGCTATCATTCGCTAAATGGCAAATCCGCCCTATACCTATCCGAACAGCAGACCATGACGCGATCTGTTCGGCATCTCAACCTGTGCAATAAAGCACAGTTGTTGCAGGTATTCAAAGATACTCGACTTACTTCCGCAGGTTGATCGCAATTTGCGGATGGAGACAATCTGCCAAGTGACAGACAGCAGCACGTTTTCGCCTAGACGATGCAAAAATGCAACCACCAACACCAGGTATCGTTGTGCACGCAAAAGATTCTAGTAGATGCTGAATGAAAATACAATAACATAAAACGTACACTACAGGGAATATTAATGATGCGATGGGAACGACTGATACATGATAACGTTTTTGACAAGTAAAATTGGAGAGCGGCGTGAACGATAAAGTCCAGATCGTAATTTAGAGCTAACATGGACGCAAAAGACGCGGACGAAAAACTGGAGTCGTATGAAGGTGTAGGTAGAAGAAATTAGGGTGACTAATTGGCTATCATGGCGAAGTAGTCGATGCTAAACAAGCGGAAATGCAAAAAATACCAGAGTCCAATTAATCCCATTGAGGTAATACACTTCACACTTCATCTTTTCAACCTGTCGAAGGAGACCCAGTTGTAAGAAGCTCGTCGAACAGGGATGTGGATGTCTCACTTTTGGTTGTGCTACTGGTGCTGGTGCTGTTGCCGTTCGTTCCGAGATGGGGATCGATAGCCTCTGTGGGGGCAGAGCCGGAGCCGCTCGACGGTGTGGTCGCAGACGCTGTCTGAGTTTCGCTAAAATTATTCCTGAAAGGCGTAGGAACTATGATAGATCTGTGGAATCGTGCGCGGAAGTCACTTCCGGCTTGACTTGGGTCGGCCGGACCGGGCCCGTTTGGGTGAGGAAAGGCGTGTGCGGGAGGAGCTTGGGGGTCATGTTGGGCCATTTCAACGCCGTACGGCGGCGGTAGGCCTGGCGGCTGACCACCATTTTTTGCGACTTGTTCAGCATAGTGCATGCGGCGCTAAAGTTAAAGTGATCAGTTTCCTTTTATAATGTGCTTCCGTGTTTAAATTACATACCTGGTGATCCCAGCGATCCCATGCCTCGGCAATGATGGGTTCCAACGAAGCCAACTCTTCGTTTGACATACCCAGTGTCCTCAACAGATGTTGCTTGAGCAATGGAGCACATGAAAAGGATAGCAAAAGAGTCGACGCAAAGGTCTGTCCACCAAGGGGTGCTCCTTGGGGAAAAGGCGGCTCATGTTGAGGCATAGGCGGGTGGGGCGGAGGCAGTTGCTGCTGCAATTCGGGTGGCAAGACCTGGTGATACGCACCATCGGGAGCAGCGCGGTAGTGGATCTCCTCCATACCTGGTATGATATCGTTGCCCATCTCGACGCCCAACTCGCGCATGCGTCGTTGTTTCACCAGCATTCGGTGCTTACGCTGTCTTTCACGGGCGGCCGCACGGACCCGATCTCTTCTTATAATCTCGTCCGGAGTGAGGTCCGGAGCTGGGTACTCTTGCTGCTGCTGTTGAGGCTGCTGCTGCGGTGGTGGTTGCTGCTGTGGCTGTGGTGGTGGTTGTTGCTGTTGCAGTTGATGCTGCGCGGCGGCTTGGGCCTGCTGCTGCTGCTGCTGAAGAGCTGCTGCGTGTTGACGTTGGTTTTCTATACCTAAAGAAAAGGCCATGATGCCCATACCAGCATTTCTACGATCTCTCTCGCGCTTTCTGCGCTGTCTCTCCGCCGCCTTTTCGCGCTTGATCTTCTGGCTTTCCGTCTCTGACTCCCGAGGTCGTCTGCGGGATGTGCTGGGCGTCTCGCTATGCATACTTGTGTCCATCAGTGGCAAAAAGGGATTTCTTTCCTCCCTTGAATCTATTTCTCCCTTGTAATTTCCTCTACGCCTGCAGTCTTCTCAGTATTCTCGTGCGGCTGGGCGTGATGCTGTGTGACCTGCGCGACGGCTTTGCGGGGGTGGACAGTGACAATATCGTGACGGACAGTGACGGGAGGTTCAGGAAGTGTTGTCACAGGAGATTCTCCAACGTTGATAACACGAAGCCCGTGGGAATTCCTCCTGAAACATTTTTTACTCCGCTTCATTATCCGCTTCAGGCTTTCCAACAAAAACAATTTCTGGACTAATTGCCATAATATCTAGCCGCATCGTTCAAAAATACGATGCTACGTTGTAAGAGCCCACCGTTGTCGCTGATTTGCAGATATAAATTTGACTAGGTTGCCGTGGCAAGTCACCCTCCACTAATGAATTAGCTGCTCCGAGTCCAAGTAGTCTTCCATCGTTTCCACCTTATTGACATAACTTTCAATCTCGGCCAAATCCATCTGAAAAATTTCATCGCCATCCGTAAGCCAGCTGATTGGAACCTTGAGCACCGACAGCCTTGACACCTTTTTTTTCCGACGAGCTTCCAACCAACACCAGGTTCTCCCAAAGTTCGGATATGTCGACAATGGCCAGTGACCCAAGACCGAAAGAGAGGGCCAGGCGGGTAACTCGCCAAATATTCTCTCGGCTCTGCATAGTTCCTTGAACAAATCGTACTGCACTTGAATAATATATTTTCATATGTCCACAAATCAAGTCGTCACTACCAAGCCCAAAGAGGCGCTTCATTGCGTTGCTTAGCCCGTGTGTCGAAGACGGTCGACTAACGCGTCCTCTTCGTCGTCCCAACTGGAATCACAGAGATGGTCTGAGGAGACATACTGTAGGTACCAATCAGGGTTTTGTTGTCCGGGGTCTTCCATCTCTCTTTCGTCAAGGACATAAGCCTCTATGGCCTGCAGGAACTCCCGGTCACCAGCAAAGTGAATCCAGACATTCAAGACTTGAATATTGGGGCATAATTCCATGAAATAAAAATAGCTTATATATGTGAAAAAGCAATCACGAATCTCGAGAGTCGTGACAGATGGAAGGACGTTTATCGCATTGACATTAAACTGGAGGATGGCACGGTCGTCCGGAACAACAGCGCAGGTTAGGGTCAGTCGTTCTAGTCTGTCCGCCACTAGACGCGATAGGATGAAGTGAGGATACAAGGTTTCATCATCAAAAGGAGACCAGTCTATACAAAAAAATCGCAAACGAGGTGCGTTAAGGCGATCAAGGTCACTAGCACTGCTATCGGCTTCGCTATCATCTGAATCAGAGTCGAATTTAATTTCCTCTGGGAAGTCGAATAGGCAACCCGTTATCATCAAATCCTCGAGATTCGGCAACGAGAAGATTTGTTTTAGCTCGTTCCAGTTCAAAGTGGGTGGCGTGTGGTGTTCATAACCTCGCGGTCCAGCCTCGCGAATGTGGAACTGTCTGAGGCGCCAGTGCAGAGGCGGTTGTAAGAAGCGAAGGATATCTTGTTCATTATGATAGACTGCAAGAGAGGGGCACCGTTGTTCTGAAAGATACGCGCATGCAACTCTCCGTCCAAGTCGTCACCTATGCACGCCTGGTCAGTGTCTTGCACAAGTGGGTTGACAACTCCCAGTAGGATATGTGTTGCAGTAAAGGAGCCTTGGCCCTTTCAAGACGACTCTTGAGTTTTTCGAACCAGAGCGAATCAATGGTAGCAGTGAAGTTAACCTGGCGCCAGCGGGATTTTCGAGTCATAATTGCCTTGAAGAGGGGAAGTGCTCTCTTTCCATCGAAGTGGATGAAAAGGTCAAGAGGCTGCTTTCCCGATCGCTTGATGAATGCTCTCGCCCTCTTGACAATGTGGTTCTCTGTAGGCTGGGAGGGTGGAGTGGCGATCACGGTCCACAGTTGGGTATCAGATAAGGCGATGCTCCTCCAAGACCTGGATACATGGGAGAGTCTGACGGGCATCCGGACGCATCTCCAAGTCGAGTTTGCATCCGTCTCGTAGATGCATTCACGGAATATTTCTTGCTGGAGTTCTCGGGGAAGGCGCTGGAAGACGTCTGGTGGCTTGGGTTCTGGGATATGTGGCATTAGGTGGCATCCTGCAGCTGCGAGATCGATATAAAGCTTACCAGGCTCCGAGATAGGAACACTGCTGCGTCGAGATCTTTTCCTCTTGACCATAGGAGGTGCGAGGCGTTCGAGAGGTTGTAGTATGAGTTGTAAACCATTATTGTGGCTCGATGCTGGTTTTTAAAGTAGCCCTCTTCGATTGCAAATATGCCAATACTTCGATGGGCCATGAACGTGATGTATTAAGCAGATCCGAGTGCAGTGGTTTACGGTGTGGCACATAAAGGCTATAAAGCAAGTGCACAAAGGACATCGCATGTTTTGATTGACCACTTCGTCTTGGAAACGCGCAGTGTCGACAGAAAGAAGGTCAAGAGCACGAGGTTACAACCTGTTTGACCCTTTGCTAAAATATGTAGCAACGTAGAGCCAAAGGTTTTTTGCAAATGTGTGGAACAGGGTTCAAGATTGTAGGTGATACCAGTCTGCCATACACCTTTCGAGAAATGAGCGCCCACATTTCCAAAGCTTGATTGCATATACTTACCATCGTGGTGCTGTTCGGCCCTCCCAAATACATGTCGCTGCACCTTCCTTTGGCACGTTAGGTTTTCTCCTTGCAAGAATTAACGTGCCACCTAACCCAGTGCTTGGGAGTTTAAGCTTATGAAAATACAGACCAGAGAAACTGCAATGTTTCCAAATTGACATCGAGGAAAAGGTTCCCCACAGGATGGTGGATCATGGATCATTGGATGGAGGTGATTGAGTGCACCGACCGAAAAGCAACTTTGGACCGGCATTCGTCGGACCGGATCCCTGACCATTCTCATCACCATCGTCGTTACCGTCGTGCTCTCCTTTACCACCCACCACATCGTGGTCCTTTTCATTCTGCCCTTGTGCGCAATAATTCTGGCTAAAACTATACGGATACCACTGGAACCCTACGCTCATAACTAATAAATGGCGTCCTCATTCGTTCGAACTGGAAAGAAGGTATTTAATCATATCTTGTAACGAGAATTGAAACTAAATGACCTGTATTTTTCTTTCGGTTTTTGCACAGATTGTTGCCATTGGGAGGAACTACGCAGCACACGCGAAAGAATTGAACAATGCTGTGCCGAAGGAGCCATTCTTTTTCCTCAAGCCAACTTCGAGCTACCTTCCTTCTGGCGGCAGGCTAGAGATTCCGCAGGGAATTGTGGCGCACCACGAAGGTTCGCCCTTTCATTATACAACCAGTTACTGTCGACTACGTTTCCGGAACTGCGAATAATTGACGGCTTCTGTCTCCCTCGTCTCATTCAGAAAATAAAGTATTGACTTAAATATTTTCCACAGTGGAGCTAGGAATTGTTGTAGGGAAGGGTGGAAGAGACATCCAGCAAGCTAATGCCGAATCCCACATCGCAGGCTACAGTGCGTAAATTTCTACCCAATAGAACAAGCAAAGTCTAATTTGCCTGTCCGCTCCTTCTCAACCAAGTAAGCCTTGGCCGTGGATATGACTGCCCGAAACTTGCAAGATAAGGTGCGCAAGGCCGGTCTTCCGTGGTCTTCAGCGAAAGGTTTCGACACCTTCACGCCCATCGGGTAAGCTTCCTTCGTTTACCTTAGATTCGGTGCTCACTGGCCACCACTCGTCAGACAGTTCCTTCCAAAAGATTCAGTGAAGGATGCTCACGATCTCAGGCTCTCTCTTAAGGTGAATTGATGCCAGTTTTTGCTTTTCCTAGGCTTACCTTGTACCAGATCAACGGAATTGTGAAGCAGGACGGCACAACTGCCGACATGATATTCCGTATACCCCGTCTAATCGAACATGTCTCTTCCATCATGTCACTGGAGGTGTGTTCTCAATGACGCTTATGGCATGCTTAGTAGCCTGTCCTAATCTACATTACAATAGGAAGGAGATGTGATTCTAACAGGAACACCGTCTGGGGTTGGACCGGTTGTGCCAGGCGATAAAGTTGAGTGTGCACTTACAGAAGCAGGAGGCAAGGAGCTTCTTTCTCTTGACTTCGAGGCAGTCCAACGCGAGGGCGGCTATCACTTCCAACAAGATTAAGCGCAGTGAATGTTTACCATGTCTAGGATATCACTACATCAATCTTCTATTGAACATCCTTCTATCAATGATATCATGAATCAAAAGGGTCATTTCAAAGTTGTCGAGTTTTACAGGCTACAGCTGGGCACACCAATACTACTACAACAAATATATATATATGAGTATAAGTAAGAAGACTGCCAATGGTGATTCTACGTGTCATTGCCCCCTCGTTTCAAGTCCTTTGTTATGGCATACTAAGTCCCAGTTGAGGAGGAACTTGATGGTCCAGGATCCCTGCTTGCTTCGTGTCCTGCTTCCCGTTCTTCAGAGCTGGTATCCTGTCCAACGCCAAATTCATTGCTGGATGCGAAAGTCCAGCTACCGGAGCCAGTGGTGGTTGGCGTTGAATCTCCGTCGTGATCATCTGCGCTTTGAAAATCGCCAAAGTCGCCGAAAGACTCAAAGGAAGAGTCTTCATCGGAGAAGGATGAGCTGAAAGTAAACCCGTCATTAGTTGGGGCAGCAGAGTCTGAGAAGGGTCCAAATCCGTCCTGTAAGACGAAGAAGAGGGTCAAAAAATGCTGTTGTACTTGAGAAATGGGAATGAACTAACATCATCATTGGAGTTGAAGGCGTCGTCTGCCATAGCAAGTGAATTGGCGTTGGGGGGTTCAAACGCGTCCTAAAACAAAGACAGAAAGGTGAGCTTTCAAGTTCATAAGACAAAGGAGCGATGCAATAAGCAACTAACATCAAACCCATTACTACTTAGAGGTCTCCTGTTTCCAAACGTTCTAGCAGAGATAGTGCCGAAAGTTGACTGAGTAAGCCAGCCCTCTTCCTCGTCGTCCTCATCAGAAGATCCAAATTGATCTGATGCACCTCCCATCTCTTGCGACAGATACCTCGCAAACTATTTTCAAGGCAATGTTCAACCCCAAGCCCAGAAGAGAGAAAAAAAGAGGGAACATACATGCGGTGCACGAGCAGGTATATGGTCGCCGTCATCATCATCGTCCCCAATGTCCGCAGGTCCAAAATCAGAGGACCCGAAATCCGCAGGCCCAAAGTCAGCAGTCATATTCGGAGGTCCGACACTCGTCGCCCTTCTAAACTCGCCTCTAACCTCTCCACTTTGATTGCTCTCTCCGAGGCCAGAACTAGCTGCGCTAGTCGCTGCACTCGCACTAGTCCCCATATCGTCCTCGTCCACCCTCCACTGCGCCACGTTCCTGGACGAGTTCGACCTGATCACTGGTTTGCCACCGCCCAGGAGTCGGCTGTCCTCTTTCTTCGTCTCATTGTACCGCCCTGTGACGTAGTTATCCCACTCGGGTTCTGGAGCGTACTGGATGATGATCAGCCGGAGATCTGGCGGGAAACGTGCCATAGCAGTGATGACGTCTTCCGAGACGAGCATGAGGTGACCCATATAGCCTAACCTGACGCCTTTCGGTTTTGAGCTGGAGTGAGGATTTAGAAGGATAGAGACGAAGACTTATACGTAGAAAGCTCGCCTTTCTATGTCACTTTGATTCTGTCCCTCAACTATCCGATGAAGAATCCTGGCATCTCGGAAGAACGATATAATGAGCTCCCTGTTATAGCCTGGTTTTGTGCTGCCCATCATTACTTGATGAACGACGTCGTAGACGGCGCTGTGGAGGAAATTATTCCATGGATACTCAAAGAATAGGTCCTATGAACCATTAAATCACTTTGTAAGAAAAATGATATAAAGGAACAATCTCGTACTATCATCGTTGGAAGAACGTTTTGTTCCAGCCAGCGGAGCTTAAGCTGCTCGCCCATCGGCAGCAACGTTTCAGAGGAGCCCTCCAGGGTCGTTCTTCTCCGCGACCGCGAGCTTCTCCTTGACCCGCGACCCGAAGAGCGACGCGAAGCAACCCCAGACAGATCAGAATCAGAACCCGACCCCACAGTACTCGTACTTGACGACAATTTAGCCACCTGTTCTGAACTTTCTGAGAGAGCTGTATTTTCGGGAGAAGCCGCAACAGTCAATGGCGGTAATCCCTGGTGGAAGGGTATAGGTGAAAGTGAGGGTTCATCATACATCGCGATTTCCTCCATGGCCTCGTCGTCCGAGCTGCCTGGTTCGTCGTCCGACCCAGTCATGTCATCATCGGAGTCAAGGGAGGCCGAGCTCTCAGACGGGTCTCGAACAGGAAATGCGAGTTGGGTTTCGGTTTCCTCATCACGTTCGTCGTCCATCCCATCCCCTTCCCGCTCGTTGCTGCTGTTAAGGGCAATAACCTGAGCCAGCTCCTCCAAGCCAGTCAAACCACCTTGTAGGCGACCGTCTTTGTCGTACATATGCGAGAACATCGCCGACCTATTGAGGAGTGACATATTGGAACAATGTAACAGTTCTGCATAGAGTTCGACGATGCGGTAACGTTCGAGCGTAAAAGGTATCATAGTGCCGATGGTTGTGGATATCGGCCCTTCCTACAGGGTGGTCAACACAAACTCGTGGAAGCTTGACATGGGAGCATACCAAGGAGCGAGGTGTTTTTAGGTATTTCTGGAACTCCGCCATGCGAGAAGACAAGATGTCAAGCAGTGGGCCCAGATGGACGACACCCATTCGATGGACCATCTCATGCAAAACCTGTTCCAGGGAAGTGCGAAGATCCTCGCCGGACAGATGCGATTGTTGTTGGACATGAATTAACCGATTCCGCAGTGCGTGGAAGAGATAAGGCTCAAAATAGTCGGAGTTGTTCTTCCGTATTAGCTCAATAACGACTGCGATGGACTGAACGACGGACGAAGTGGAAGATTCAAATGTTGGAGTAGACAGCGTGCCTTCGTCTCCCGGTGTGGCCTCCCCTGGCGTGTTACAGCTGTCTGCAGAAAATTCGATCAGCATGTAGTTGGCCAATTTTTCTACATTATCTGGGTTTGCGAGCTCTCGGGCGAAACGGTTGGACGCTGGACCATTCTGCAGTCCTTCTGTGAGACCTGCACCAGGTGACGGGGTCGCCATCGAAAATATTCTTTACGAGGTCCGCCACAACCGTATGAACTGAGGATGTGTGATTCGGCGAAAGAAGGTCTATCAGCCGACCCATGAAGTTCTCCGAGGACAGCCACTATATTGTTCAACTTGAGAAAGGGAAAAAAGGATAAAAAGCCTAGCACGCACCTCAAGAACGTTGCTGTTAGGAATAGTTTCGTCGAGCTGCGTGATACGCCCAATGAGATCGACAAATGACGGGGTTTCTATATGCTGGAGCAGTCGTTCCACGATGCTTGGCTGAGATTGGATAAAGGCAAGCATCTAAAGGACATGTTCCAGGATTTAACAGTAGAAAGGATAGCAGTAGACCCACTTCCGCCGGTTTCTTCGTCATGAATACAGAATTGATTTTTGCAAAATGGGATGCCATTGTCATCTGAGTCTTCATGTCGTCTGGCGATCTATCGAGGACTATCTCCCAGAACGGGACGAGAAGCTGCTTTTGCTCGTTTATACATGTCTCAACGATTGACCATATATCACTGCAGAGGACCTCCGTTGCGATGTAAGGATACCTTTAGAAACAACACGAAAGGTGAGTCTGGAGGAAGGCTACTCTACAAGCCATCTGCCAAGAAAAAACACGCACTTGAACCGCCCCTTCTCTTCTGTTTCGACCTGGCCCGTAACATATCCCAATAGCTTCTGGAGGACGTCTACTCGTTCAAAGTAATCGATAAGTCGTGTATTCTGGGCTTTGCACTCTTGAAGGAGGTCGTCTTCGTCCAGAAAGGCTTCAACCGCCACGTCCTCCTTATCGAGAAGGCTGTCGATTGCTGATCCATTATGGAATCCGAATCTGTAGCAAAAGTACCGCAGGAAACTGGGCGTTAGAAACGTTCCTGGGAGGCTGCTGGTTACAGACTACCTCCAAAACATGAGGTCTCGGTGGTCCCTGGGCCCGTGCGGTCACCGAAGTAGTAGGGAAGCAAGAAGGAGAGTGGTAAAAATGGCCACGTTCCTTCAGTCTGGCTGCTGTAAGTTTCCGTCCTACCGCGTACTTAGAAATGCCAAAATACCGTTTTATCTCGTCGCAGTCGTCAACACTCTGATCTTATCGGTCCGTCAGAGAGCCTGATATCGGTGGCTGATTGCGTTCGTTTATTGGCCCCGGAAACACTTTAAAAATCTCCAGCCTCTCTGTCAGAAACTTCTTTCTATGTAAACTGACGACCAGCATTCTTCCCCATGCATGCCACACTTTTGACAAGACAAGACAGCTGGCGCGTTACATCTCAAAGCTTAGCTCGATGAATGGATTGTATTCGACATATCCGGTGCGAGCTCCGTGAAATGGTGGTGACCGACAAGACCCGAACCTGACGACAATCTCAATGGGTATGCGCTCTTGTGGGCACTCTTGTAGGGAAATGGAGGGCCAACATCTGTGGCTAGCAGGTCACAAGTTCCCCGAAGGAGGTACGATACGACGATCTGAGGTGAGTGGCGGTCAGCGAAGTCTAACTACGACATTAACTTTGAGTCCTCTATGTAGCCGTAGCCTTGGTTTTTTTTGCTGTATCAAAAATATTCAGCTGCTGTCCAGCAAGCGAAACTGTTTCTGCCCGTCGCAACAGCGGTCCACATGTGCCGTGCCTGTACGGTGGCGCGATCGAAAGCGAGGCTGCCAGACGTCCATACGGACTGGATCTTTCCACAAGAAAGTTCTGTGCTTGCTTGGAATATTTATCACAACATTTCGGTAACGAACTGGGGACGAGTGCCTTCAACGCAGTTCCAACTGATGTTGAGCGACGTTATCAATCCCACTTCTTAGAGGATATAGTCGGTTCCAGCTCGAGTGATTGTTCTGAGGGTATTCGATACATTGTTCAATTGAGAATATATACCTGGAGGTCCAGAAAATTAAGGAATGAGATATTCAAGAAAAAACCACATTGTCCCAGTGCCAAACGCGACATTTCAAAACTAGCCAAAAAATCAACAGGAACTCCACAAATAACAAGACAAGACACGTACTCTGATCTGATAAGACCCATCGGCCTTCGTAAGGTATCGAACCCACTTTATACTCTGGTAATTGCTCTTTTCAAACACCTTCAGGAACCTCACGATCAGTCCCGAGGCGGTGAACATAAGGACCTGAAAGTCGACGTCGATAGGCGGCCGGGCCCACACCTGGCGGGTAGTCGTGCTGGTTAGTGCTGCTGTAGCTGCCAGCGTGCATTCCTGGCCACCCTGTAGTCTCGCAACCCTGCCACCCAGGATCAGCACGTCGACATTAACCAAGGGGTGAGACGTACTTCCAGACAATAACGTTTTCTGCAGGAACGTACTTGGCTTTCCCAGTGGCTACCTTGCAATCTGCCGAAGTGGCGTTGAGTGGTGTGGGTATACGCAGGACGATGTTGGTAGCTGAGAGTTTGTTGTTGAAGTTCGTTTTGATTGTTACCGTGTATTGCACTTGGCTCGTCCCGACTTCTGTTACTGACACGAGGATACGTAGAGGTAGCTTGACATTTGAAGTTGATCGATATCTGAGGGCAATGAGTGCCATGAGGGGAATGGAAATAGGAACAACCTACCTCATCAGCTCGAACTCGCCGTCTGGAGGGATGAAACTAATAGTCCGCGTGGCGTCAAAGTCATTTAGTCGGACACATTGATGGAATCTGCAATCGTCCAATTCAACGGCGTCGCTGATACCTTTTTCGTTCTTGTCGATGACTAGCTTGTCGTTCAGTCCGAATTTACATTCAGGAGTTCCGGAGAGGTAGGCACGCATTTGGATGTGGCCATCAACATCGGCACGCAGAACGTTCCCTAAAGTCAACGAGTTGGATATCTCTTTTCAGGTAATTTGTTGGCGAAAGTACCTTTCGCACTCATGCTGAGGTTTACGGTCTCTATCACGTCCACAAAAGCCTCGTTTTTCTTGTACTTGACATCTGCACGGCGCCAACTCGTTGCGCCTGTTGCCTGGGTAGTAATCTTCGAAGACTCTTCTGCGGCTATTGAAGCTGATACGATACTCTCGGTTGTGATGTATGACTTCAAGGTGTCGATTTCACTGTTCTGCGGGTAACCGAAATCGTTGATCTCTAGAGGCAGAGTCAAGGCGCTGAACCAAACCATGACGTTGATATCACTCGCCATCGATTAGTTCATAGATGACCACAAAATTATTCTTCACTGATTCCTCATCAATCTTGCCAAAATACGCCTTGCAGATGTTGATGAATCGATAGCAGAACTCGAAGACAAGAGCGGCATTCGCGTTCGTTCTAAGGTATAGTTAGCTTCAATGGACCTAGGTGACAACTGTAAGGCTCTCACTTTGTTACTGCAACAACATAGAGATTATTTATCCTGACGTGGAAGAAGCTGGTTGAGCCCAAGGTGATAATCGGTGACCTGACATCGCTGTTCGACACGACTTGTATCCGGAATACATCTGCAATTGACCGTCTGTAATTGAGAGGTAATTGAGCTATGAATTTCGCGTGAAATAGATGGGGAACCACACTTGAAGTCGGTACGATACAGCCTCGATATCAGCACCTAGATTTGGGATTATGACATGCTATTTCCAGAGCTGATCTGGACTCACTTCTCCCTTTTGGTTGAAAATAAAGAAAGCCTGGACAAACGCGCTTGTTAATGGGATTATTGAGGTTTCGAGGACCTTTTCTAACTTACGGATATCATGTTGTGGCCAGCCTCAACCAAGAACGTCCAGAGCAACTTGTCGACCGATTATGGGAGCAATTGTGTAACCCTAACCCCTGGTCACCTTCATCACCAGTTTGATCACCTGTACTTTTCAAATTGTCTTTACGACCTCCAAGTCCAAGTATCTCATGTTCAAATGGACGCTTCCCATTGTCAGTTTCTGTGGTCACGCAATATGCCATGGTCTACGTTGAGGCTGGGGCCTAATGCTGAGGCATCTCGAAGCTTGATTTAGACTAGCAAGACTTTGGGTAAACTCTGCGAGTGGCCGCGGCTTTTCAAGTTGTTCATTATATATTGGAATCAAGATAGCGGAACCCTTGGCGGAACCGCAGCTCACCAGCGAACATAGTGCTTAAAATTCTCACAGAGGCTCACTCCTGCTCGTGTATCTGCCAGCGGATACTGCTCCTACATATTGCGACATATGGCACATCGTCGTGAACCCCGACAATACTCCTGGCCATTTGAAAATGATGTCGGTGGCTGAGGCTGCTTGAACCCCTACATATAGCTTTTACTTTTCGAAAATACCACAGTCGGTCAAAATCATATTTCGAAGCTAGGCACTAAATAATTGACTCTTTCATAAATTTAGAAGCGGACTTGGTTTTGGTCAAATGGTGTTCTTGATCGCCATCTCACGCGAAGAACATTCGACGGACCATATTCAGTCGTTCCACAGTTCCAAAATAAAGTCCTGTATTTGATTGCTCTTGCACCTCCTGACACGTATAACGAACGAGCTGGCAGTTTGGACACTCTTGTCCTGCACGATATCCACTAGCTTTCGTGACTTTTTTCCCATTCCTATTTATAACACATGCGCAGGACCTCGTCAGAAGCATTTTTAGCGGACATTATTGGGACTTTACGACAACTTTTTGCTTCTCTGTGTGAGGCCTTTCGGAAATTCGTCGGGGAAGATTAGATATAAATTCCTCCCTCGACAAATGTTCTCCTGAGCTCATTGAAACCTCTCAAAAATGATTGCTTTACGCGCTCTCAAGACCGTCATCTTGGCTTCGCTAGCTATCACTTCCTCTGCCAAACTTGCTTGGAAGGACACCAAATTTTTGGTAACCTTTGGCGACTCATATACAACAGATGGTATGGAAATAGTCCCCTCAACAGAAACTTTCAACTAATTTTTACTTGTAGGTTTTAATATCACCAATGGACCCGATTCTCCCGTTCCTGGATTCGTGCGTCAAAGCGGCGTCGAGCCAATTGACCTTTCTGACCATCCAACCATAGACGTCGTCCAATGGTCCTAACTGGGTGCAAGCACTAGGTATGTACTTTGCTTTTCTCCAGTTTCTTTATTACTCACTTCAAGTCTAGGAAGTACCTACAACGTTGCCAATACCAAGGTTAGCATGACTTTAATTTCTACCGCCGTCAACAAGTTGATAAGCGAGTGATCAGGTGTTCAACCTAGCTTCTGGTGGCGCCACAATCGACGCGGCGTTGGTCCCACCATTCCAACCAACAGTGTTGTAAGTTTTGGTGGACGCCATCAGTAGTATCATCTTCACGTTTCTTAGGTCCATTGTCGACCAAGTGACTCAATTTAAAAAGTTCCTCGCCCCCAAGCCCGTAGGCGCTCAATGGTCGAGCAATAATACCCTTTTCGCTTTTTGGATTGGAATCAATGACGTCGTGAGTCTTATATCAATGCTTTCTATAGCAAAGTGGTTCTGATGTTTGCGTCGCAGGGTAACTCCTTCGGATGGGTGCGATAATTCAAGCAGAAAAATAACAAGCAGAGACTAATTAATTTCCTTGCAGACAAATATTACTCAGCCGCAGTTCTACACAGTCCTAATGAACCGTCTTACTACTCAGGTACTTTAACAAAACTCGTTTCCAACATCACGCTTACCAACTGTTTTAGCTTGAAGAACTATACGACAACGGCGCCCGTTCATTCCTTTTCCTCACTGTGCCTCCAACAGACAGGGCACCGCTTTTCCTCCAGCAAGGACCAGCCGTCGTCGCCAAGCTAAGGCCCTTCCTCGCTAACTACAACTCACAACTGCGCACGACCGCACAAAAATTCCAAGCTAAACACCGTGATATCCAGCAGGCGATTGTGTTCGATACCCAGCCTGTCTTCAACACCCTTCTCGATAATGCGAGGACATTTGGATTTGTCAATACTACTGGCTGGTGTGAAGCATACCAAAATGGAACTCCTTCACAAACCACTCAGGTCCTTCCTTGTGCGCCTGTATCGAACTACTTGTAAGCATTTCTTTGGTCGTTGACCGTGTTTAATGACTGACCTACTATTTAAATGAAGCTGGTTGAACTCATTGCATCCATTATTCACGGTTCACAAGTGCGCCTGTTTCCACCCAATTTCGTGTTTGGCACTAATCTTACATTTTCTTTAGCTCTCTTGCTCTATCTATCTCTACTACCCTCAGCACCTGAACGAACTAAAAATAATGGGTATATGATATCTTTGTCTTTCGTTCAGAGAATAAAAATGGTCGATATTCTGCATAGCAGAAAAGATCCTGTCAATCGAGATGAACTCACTACGCAGAATGCAAAGAAAGTTCGAAGCGACTGATTCAGTGATGTAAGGCATGGAACAGCGTACGCCGTTGGGCTGGACGCAATGTGCTTCACCTGTCGACGGCCGTTGCAAATGCTTAAGCCCCGCTATGTACATAAATGGTTAGACATTATGTGGTGAGTCCCCTTAAGAACACAATGTAGGACGCGTCATCCTCTCAGAATCTTGACCTTGTACACAACACTTCACTCTCCTGAACTTAAAAAAGACTTTAAACAATGCCCATCACCGAATTCGCGACCTTGAAGATCAAAGAACCTCATACCATCCAAACTGAGCTTTTGCGCAAGCACCTTCACTCCCTGGCCGAAGCCCAATCAGCATGGTCGGGGTACCCACTCACATTCTACTCAAACAACAACGATGCCTCTTTGCTCCATCTCGTCACAGGATGGAAGGACGTCGATGCCCACGTGAAGTGGATCGTGGCCGAGGAAAATCAAAAGTTCAGAGGAATATTTGAACCGTTCCTCTCGGTAAATGGTCTGGCGCATGTCGATATAGATTTTGCGCAGATTCCTGCCGAAGCTCAGGTGTTGACGTGCAAAAAAAATGCCGACCTGGTTGAGGGCTCCAGACGGACCAAGCCTTGCGGGTGGCGAGCGACTGTGGGTGGGCAAGGCAAAGACGTCGAGAATCCCGAGGACTTCTACCAGTTCGAGGCGTACAATGCAACGTCGTCCAGGACGGTCCCAATCCAAAGGAATTGATGAAAAATCCTGACACGAATTAGCCTTCCCTCTAGAGGTGAGTTCTTGGCTCCGAAACACAAATAGCGAGATGGTGACAATGATCCAAACAGTGTAGATGAGAACCAACGCAAACCTGAACGGGCGTAAGAGCTGGTCATCGAAAAGAAAGCAGATGTTACATAGAACCCGTGTTCATAATTCATTGATTTGCGTTATCGAGGGCCTCAAGTAGAGTCAAGTAAGTTTACTCCAAAAATTTTCTGCATTCGTCGTGAATATGCCGTTTTTCTGCTGCTGTGATAGTGGTGAGTTTTTAACTGCGGCAAGTGAACCTGGCTGTACAGGTGCAGGTGCATAAGGGAAGTCCTATAGCTCGGGTTAAAAAAATAGACACAGAATGAGAAGAATAAGCACTTACGGTGCCGTAGAGGAGTTGGGACTTCGGGACGCCTATGCCCAGAAGCCAGAAACTTGGTGGAAGTAAGTGGGTCCAGCCGAATCCCACCAAAATCTAAGAAGCTCAGCAAAAAAGGCCACTGAGCTGAAAGTTACCTTGTGTTGAAAATATTGAAAGACGAATCATAAATGGTAGGGAAAGATTTGAGGATTCGATCAACGGTGGAAGGGAAGGCACCGCCAACTACAGACAGATTTGTTAGAGCTTCTTCTCCAAGCTTTAGAACCATGGTATACCGTGAGGGATAACATAGTGTATGTTTGTGAAGTTATGGATGGTTTGAGTAAGAGTCAAATCCATCAAGGTTCGAGCAGTCTCGAAACTGGAATAATCAATTTATTTCTCCATGGCAGAGTGTTTTATAACTTACTAAAATTCAATCTTGCCACTAACGTATGGGGTGGGGTTGGCATCAATGAAATTCGGGCCAACTTTGAGCAGTGCATCGGCAGGGTGAACAAATAAAATTTGTCGACCACCAAGTCCGTTAATCGCCTGGAAAAATGGCGTGAAGGATGTATCGCCAAGATATTTTCCCTCGACACTAGACTGTAAGAAAATGCCAATAGCTCCTAATTTCGTAAGAGCATATTTTGCCTCAGCGATAGCTTCCGCAGTGTGAGGGAAAGGGACATGAGCATAGAATTTAAATCGGCTTGGGTCTGCATTGCAATATGCGGCGGTCTGCTCGTTGATCAACCGCGCCAGGGCGATGGTCCGTGCCTTATTGCTCAAAAATACATTGGGACCAGGAGCAGAGAAAGTAAAAATTGCGCGATCAATCCCTTCCGAGGCCATGAAGGCTAGGTGCCCGTCGAAGGTCCAGTCCGGGGTGGGGTTCCCACCAGTGGTAGGAACTAGGTTCTTATACCAGGCGGGAACAACATGAGCTAGATTATATAGTAGTATATATTTTTAAAGGCGAAATTGCACGATGGATGCGGCACCTGAACTCACTGTGGACGTCAACAATATTGTTCGGTGTGGGTGTTGGCGACGCATAAAACTTCCAAAGTCCCTCTTTTCCTCATTGCATCTTCAACGGTGGTAGATATCTCACCAGAGCTTCATCAGGAACGGAAGAACAGTGAGGTCGATGTTATCTACAATGAAAGAAAGTGGTCAAAAATTTCAACAGCAGCTGAACAAGGTGGACTTGCCAGCTTTTGCACTGGCAAAATCGTATCGGTTACGTCGGTGTCCTGCGCAGACACAAAAGACAAAGACGACAAGTTACTGTCGCAAAATTGTCAAGAGAGTCGCCCTTTTCATGCTTTCGTAAGGCAAGATAAGAGAGGTCGAGGTCTTCACGCAAAGACTTGAAGTGCCCTAGGACAGACGAAGAACGCGAAACCCCACAACTTCTAGGACTTTAAGTACATCCTTTGGCGTCCCTGAACGCCCACATTATGCCCTGATCGCAGTAATCTTCTATCAGGAATTCCTTTATAACTTCGCAGTGGTGAAGCGGAATCAATCGTCTTTGGTAGTGAGGGAATTCATATGCCAAATTAGGAAATATCACACACGGATCGAATCGGCAGCTCGACTATCCCACATGCTCAAAAACAGTTTTATGGTCTTCGACGCAACTTTGTAGTCTCCAGACCCAGCGTCGACTACAGCACAAATTTCTTCATAAACCACATAAAACCACGCGTTGTTTCTCACCTGCGTAATACTGCCTTCAGGCGTTTGCTCTATGTTCAGCGCTGGCCCAATGCTACTCACCCTGAAAATCACTTCTGCAAATAAGTATGCGTAGTCATGGCAGTCCACTCCTGGTTAGATTGAGGTTAGCGCAACCCGAGAATCAATTTGCGTTGATTGATTGAGAGCGAATATGTCTGTCTGCTTTGATTCATGTTGTACTACCCTATCCGACTCTAGTGACCCGCTCATAGGTGTCTTATTGCGAAGGAACCGAGACTAATTTCTCGTCTAGAGCTTGGAGTATGACAATGTGTTTACAAGAGAATGAACTGAAGAGGACGGCAACGTACCTTTCATAAATCTCACCAAATCCGAGTCTAGACGACGAGTGGAATATTAATGCCAGGAAATACTAGTGGTTAGTTATTTATCTTGTTTGCCATGCACAACGACCATGTGCGGTAATTTCACTGTACATATGTGTCTACTACATCTCTAAAAATTAATACTAAACAAAGTGGTCTTTCGGCGCCTCCTTGAGCTCAATGTTATCGAACGGCATGACGGGATCAGACTCCGTTGAACTTTCATGAAAATCGTCAGCAGTTGAAATTGGGTGGTCGAATCGGATCGTCGTATGGTCGATATGACCCCCAGTACCGTGATTGGCAGGGCCAGAAGGTCTATTTGCACTTGCAGATCTTCCTACGGCTACTCGATAAACAATGAGCATGGGCGAGATGACCTAAAATATCCACAAGATGATAGATGTTTTGAATAAAAACGTAGAACGGCATGAACGACTGGATGACTTACGCAGATATGGGGAAGCAGCATGAATGGGATTAAATACCCAATGTTGTTGGTAATTATCATCACGATATTAGTCGTGCTGACGACCACGATGAGTGCGCAGGATTCGACACACATCATGATCACCCTCATATACGGAGACGCATGAGCGTCGCCAAGGGTCTGACTAATATACTTCTGGTAATAAAGAAGTCGAAGGAAAACCAACAACGCCAGTACGAGATTGACAAAGGTCGTGCAAAACATGATAACGGATGAGACGGCGCTTTGCTTGCTGTTTTGGACTGGGAGGGCGAGGCTGTCTGGGATGAAAGGTAATGACCCGGATTCTGCAAATTGCGACCGCCAAATACCAGCGACGGCAAAAAATGCGATGCCGCTTCCTGCAATAAATAAACTCAGATGATGTTTGAGCCTGAAATTAAACACGTTACCTAGGGATGTTAGGCAAAGCAGTGTTAAAAAGAACACCAAGATAAAATGCCGGACTCGTCCAATACCTCGATAAAGGACGAGGCATCTCCATAACTGCAAGCATCGCATAAAATTTTATTCAGAAATATTTCGCGCAGTGACACACCATAAATCCATCCGCGCCCCAGATCGTGAATGGTAAGGGAAGCGGTTCCCCAAGCGAAGTCAGGTAATCCACAAGATCTGGTCCGGTGGGGAAAATATCGTTCTTAATGACCTTGGTGGTGTAGATGGTTTCTTGTATAAATGCCGTAGTACTCATGGAAAACATAAAAACGAGATAAATATAAAGCAGCGGTCGCATCCAGGGCGAAAGCATCCTTGGTGGATTCCGTAGAGCCCAACAGCATGAGCAAAACAAGATAATGACGGCGCCATATGCTAGTGCGGAAATAATGTTACCCAGAGCTTGCATTTCAACCCCCACTGCCGCCTCTTGAGGGGTCAGTAGGGGCAAAGCGGATGGTGCAGCAAGGCTTGTCGACATGGCGAGCAAACGAAGCGGTGTTTTAAAAGTTGGCGAAGAAAAACCTTTATACCTCATGTTGATGTGAGAAATATTCCAATGAAGGACGTTCGAATTACGCAGCAGCTACGACTATCAAGCTCCCAAAATAGCACATCAGTTTCAGCATCATCATAGGTGAAGAACTGAGATGCTGCCTCACCGGTGGAACCAGGCATGTTCAATCTCAGGAAAGTTACGCCGTAAAAGCTCGGCATTGAACACTACTCAAATTTAGGCGAAGTAACCGAGTGATGCAAGGAAAAGACCCAGAATTAATGCGAGAGACTTTGCAGCCCAGTTCATTGAGTTAAAATTAAAAGTGCAAAAACAGTCCTCAAAGCAGTACTATTTGGAGAGGCCGAGGATTCACCGGTAGGTGGCTCCTGGGGCTGATGGAAGATGAGCGCTGATGGTTGGTCTCGAGAATTTCCAAGCTCTCTATATCAAGAGTTATTGTAACCAGTGTTTTAGGGATGCGCCGCAAGCCGGTAGAAGTCGCTTTTGCCCTTCAAAGCAACAGTTTTAATTCTAATTCAAGCACCATGGCTCTCCATCGTTTGGACTGGTTTTGGTCACGATTTACCTCAAGATCCAGTCGTTCCTGAGGATGACTGACAACCAGAAACAGAATCGCCAGCTCTTCTAAATTATTACGATTTGCTTTGCATGCGGAAAGCTGCGATCTTGAAACGTGTTCCGATTGTCCTGTGCCGCCGGTCTGATTGAGCCCCAGAACAGAACGCTGCGTAGACGTTTTACAGTGGGTCAAGGCGGCGGTCCGCTGGGTGGTTTGTATGCCAAACGCAGCAGCCTCGTGTCTGGCCAGACTAGCCTATATTAGCGCCCGGGATACCGATTCAGAATAAGGCTTTTTTTTTTAAAAAAAAAAAACCCTGCATTTATACTTTTGCTCCGCGTCTGCTTCCTAGGAAAGCACGAGACGTGATGAGAACGACAACTGGGTCAGAGGGCGAAAATCCAGAACCGGGGCAAAAATAATCGTCCCAGAGCAACGGCGTCCAAATTTGCAAAGCATGATTTGCAGAGTTGAATGGGATCCGAGATAATCTCTTTCTTGGCCGATGTCAGATCAAGGACCAAGCCATTCATATGATAGCCCGTTCTTTCTTCTCCACTTCGGAGCCAAAGAGCCAAGAATAGTCCTTTAGATAAGATTCTTGGTTTCGCCCAGGTAGTGGAGAACTTTAGAAATGCGGACGTAAGTCGCCACACTCAAGCCCTTGGGCCTTCTTTATCATGGACCATGGAGAGTGTCACTTCGAATATTATATCCGAGGAGGCGATTTAGGAGTAGAAAATGTGGATCCGGTTTCGACTGTGGGCTTGTCGATTTACTGCGGTGGTTTGCCGAGATCTGGAGAAGTATGACTTGGACCAAGAACAGGCAAAGGACGACAAGACTTTGAATTCCTTAGCCAAGGTCAAAGATGAGGTAAGTAGCAACAAGGTTTATGCCGCCAGGAAAAGGGAGGGCTTTGGCTAAGCTGGACGGAGACCAAGCATCTCGATGATGACAAGAGAAACGATGTCAAGCAATTATGTACCCATCCAGAAATGAATATCGATGCCCTTGAACAACAGGTGTACAGGCATGTGCGTATAGGTGTGTGTCTAAACCGCTCAGCAGCCGGTCAGCTTTCGTACGTACATATATTGTTGTCAAGTCACCTTACCCAGTCTTCAAGGGTTATCACCCTGATATAGGAAGAGAATCCTTCCTTCTTGACTGTGGACATTACACAGAGACAGAAACGTCCAGCCGGCTAATTGTGACACTCTTCCTGTGCAAAGCATGCTTGCTTTTGTGGGACTTGGCAAGCGGGACTCCGTGATAGCCCAGCGACTTGCGTGTATTTCACTTTCCTTTGACGGGTCGCAACAGGCCTGTAAAGGACAAGTAGTTGGAAGGCGGAAGCAAGTCCGACCCAACTGTAAACGATAATTAGCTACATCCATTTATAGGTGATAAAAATACCTTATCTCAGCCTCACTTTGACCTTTTTCCACCACAGCGGCCGTTCCGCGACGGCATCCACCTCGACGTACGCTCTCTTTTGACAATTGGATGGCATGTCAAGCTGCCGAGTACACTGGAAGGATCAACGATGAACCGGAACGAAATAATGAAGTCATCGGCAGCAGCTAGGGCTACGTCGAAATGGGAATGGCCCAAGCTATCTTGGCATTTTTCATAGTTTCACAGCCAACAGGCTCAACTCCCGTGTTGCCTTCTTGTCAAGAGATTATAGGCTCGAGCTCGGCGGCTCAAGGCACATTTGGTAATATTGGGGTGTTTGGCGGTGACGAAGCTATCCAAAGCACTTTGAGCAGTGCACTCTGCAAGTATACACCATCACTGTACTTGTCCGACAAGCCTGCAAGGGTTTAGCTGATTCTCGTCTTCACACACCCTGATTCCATTCCCCGTCAAATTTAGGTTTGTGGACGTTTGAACACTGGAGTCACTGGAATGGGCTTGGCTCTGATCTAACAGAAATGACAAGCCGCTTTCTTGGCATCGGCATTGACCTCTTTTTGCTTAGGTTGCCAGCCGTTGTGCTTGATGTGCTTGGGATGCTTGGGCTAGGCCCCAAAGGCCTTATAAAGAGCCAGCCGGCATTGGCGAAGGAGTTCTCGTCATTATATCGCCCCACAGCCAATACTTCCCTTGCGTTTATTTCATCCCCCGTCGACTCGCCGTCGAGTCGTAACTCGTAGTTCACATCCACCTATCCGATAAGGCGTCTTGAACGCGTCTGTCTGTCGGCCGAGGGACCATCCAAACCCATCTCGAACTCCTTCTGTTAAGTTACCGGATGTCGACGAACGAAGACGAAGCCAGGTAAGTCCTCATCGCCAATGGGCTGTTCATCCGGGTTACGGGATTCCTTCAATACCGTGGATCTTTTCCCATACATTGTTATCCTTTTCCATTCCATCGTCTCGCACCTCTTTGCCTTTTTATCCTCTTGTCCTGGGCACTGATATGACTTTTAGTCCTGGACACCTAGGAGTTGCTTGGGAAGCGGCCGTCGTTTCTGCTTTTGGTGAGTGCCATGCTTGTTTTCGGCGCTAATGCGATGCTTATTTTGATACAGTGGTCGTCATTATTGCTGTTGTGGCGGTTGTCGCATTCCAAATCCGAAGGAGACAACGTCGATTGAACGATACAGAACTCGAAAGTCCTACTAGTCGTCCTACTAGTCGTTCCGGAAAGCGAAAAGGAAAGAAGACTGAAATCAAGCCTGACATTGAGGTCAAAGACTTGGAGAAGGGCGAAAGTGAAGTAGTACCGGAGGGCTATGATGAGCGAGATTTAGAAACAGAATCAGAGGACGAAGGCGCTGCGGATATTGAAGCCAAGGTATTGTCATACGATAGGCTCTTTGGTTTTACATGCTGATGACTTTTTTCGGCAGCCAAAACGGAGTAGAAGTTCTTACAAGTCGAGATCGAGGGCAAGATCCCAAGCAAGTTCGAAGTCCAAATCCAAATCGACGGGACCAAATAAGCCTCGTTCATCGAAGGACTCTGTCGATCCTTCATCCGAAGACTACTATTTCGAGCACCCGTCGCAAAAGCCACCAAAATATTATTGGGATCAACGGTAGCATCTGTTCGTTGGCTTTGCGGGTTAGGGGTATCACACGGCGCGGCGGGTCTCTTATAATTATCCACCTTAGAGTCGAACGACGTATGTATTCGTCTTTCCCTCTTTCCTGCACGACGATACTGATTTGGGATTCCAGGAGTTCTATGACATTGCATTATTGTATCAACATCATTAGCATTGTAACGATTTACGACATTTTATCATACCCAGATTTTTCTATCTTTCATTCAAGAAAGCGGGAAGGAAAGGTCTTCCCAAGTTCCCAGTCCTCTTTTCCTGCTTTGGATTTTCGGTCTCTCGCCAAGCCAACCGTCGGCACTCATGACAGGACTGTAACGCTTGGTGAGCTCCTCGGCATAGTGATGATCATGGAGCGCAGTCCTCCCATGAAACTGAGATATCGACTTCATTTGGCCCACAGCCAGCCACAGCCTTGTCCTGGAATTTTCTTGGCCCGAGAGTTCCGTTGTGTCGGTTCTTCCCGAGCGACATCACCCCGGAGAAACTGAGGATCTGAGCTTCCTTCTGCTTCTCGCATCACTGTACGAGAGTTTATGAGCCTTGTCATTGGATGACTTGCCGTAGGCATCTGCATTAGCCGCACAATTACCTCGGGATTGCTCGAGTATTCTACGTCGAGTTTGTGTGCAATGTGCTCCCTGTGGGGCTCGTGGCGGCGGTTCATCCTTGTGAGTATTTTCTTGCCTTTTAAGACTTGTATAGCCCACGACTTTTTAACCCACTGGTTCCGATAGGTCATAGCTCTAGACCTCACAAGGTTGGGGCAGAGATTTGCTTCTGAAGCTAAAGAACGTGGACAACAGCCAGGTCCTTGACATCAGTTACGGATTCGCCAAGACCAAAACAGCGCGAAGTGTGTTGTTCGAAAATTGTCCAACGTTCATGTACTACATATCATGAACGGGATGAGCGTTTCTGTAAGATGCACACCAGGAGGAGCAACGCCATCGATGTGGAAGGGAAATCAAAAGATGACGCGCCTGGACCGCGTGATTCAGACTATTCAAGGCAACTAATAATAATTATCTGATGCACTTGATCAACCACGTTGATCCATGTAGCCGCTCATCTCGTTCAAGCGCCCTTCTTGTAAACAAGGGCACTTCTCGAACCATCGTACTCGAGAATACTACAAGAAGTGACCTCAGTGCTTTGAACGTCCGCGACGACGTACCCATTACTCGTGAGCACTTTCTTGCAGATTTCAGCAGATCTCAAAGGCCTGACCCAGTAAAAGGTCTGTTGGCTCGTGATTTCCCCACTTCTCTAGTGCAATTCAACGAAGTGGCAGGGAAAGAAGAAAGATACAACAGACTCCGTAGTAGGCGCGACCGCCGCCTGCGCAGTACCTGAAAACGCACGTTGCACTCGTGCCCATGCGCTCGACCAGATGATCTCTGTGCGAGAGGACGGGCCCGCATACGCGTTGGTCTGCTATTGCAATGCTCTTAAAAGAACTATTCAAGATTGCCTTTCGTTGGGTAACCACTTGGGCACTTGGACGCTCAAGATGTTGCACTGGGCTTTGCTTGCTATCTCAATTCGCGTCGCGCTCGCAGCTCAGATTGTGGGCAACTTGACTCTTTTGTCCTATAATGTGGCAGGTCTGCCTGGTATGTCTTGAATCTTCGTCTTTTTAGAAATCGCTCAATTGCCTGCCTTGAAACAGAACTTCTGTCGTCCGGGAATCCCGCCGTCGATACAGCTCTCATTTCACCCCGCCTTGCACCGTACAACATCATTAACGTGCAGGAAGATTTCAACTATCATGCCACTCTTTACGCTTCAGACCACCACGCTTTCCGAACCCCCACTTCAGGAGGGGCAGCAATCGGTTCGGGGCTGAACACCCTTTCCGATTTCCCATATATCGACTTCGAGCGCACCAAGTGGAAAGACTGCAACCTCAACAATGGCGATTGCCTTACCCCCAAGGGTTTCACGTTTATGCGCGTCCGCGTATCCGACGGTGTATGGGTAGATGTTTACAACCTGCACGCCGATGCTGGATCAGATTCGGGAGATGTCAATGCCAGATCGAGTAACTTTGCTCAGCTCGCTGGCTACATAGCCAAGTGGTCTCCAGGAATGGCCGTTATAGTCATGGGCGACACGAATGCGCGGTACAGCCGCCCAGGGGACTCGGACACCCTCCACACATTCCTTACAAACACTGGGACTACCGACCTATGGGTGTCGAAGATTCGGGGAGGGTCTTTCCCCGCCTCGGGATCGCCAGCGCTTGTTTGCCCCTTCCCCTTCCCGCGGGCACGTCCCAAGAACAAATGGTTGCCTGCGAGGTTGTGGACAAGTTCTTCCTTCGAAGCGGCCCGCCGTTTCTTTCCCAGCTGCACCTATGTCAATGACAATTTGGCGTTTGTGAACAGCACAGGCGGTCCCTCAGCGATCATTATTCCACCAGCACGTTTCTTGGCGTGTTTCTTCTTCCATTCGCCTAGGAGACCCTGCAGGCGGTCCTCATGGTGACCCCTTCAACGACATCCTTCGCTGTTGACCACATCCGTCCCAAAGCTCACTTCAATCACCATCCGCGGAGGCAACAGATTAGATGGTATCACCTACACCGCAATATGCACTGGGACCACCATCACCACTTCGCATGGCGGTACTGGCGGCACGCCGACTACTCTCACACTCGGAGCGGGAGAGCGCATCGTGAAAGCTTTGCGTGCAGCGGGTCGTACAGTGACACCACCAGGGTGTTTTACCTTCAATTGACGACAAGCTCGGGCAGGACGCTCACCGCTGGTAAAACTACGGGCGATTGCGTGACGACGACGGTTCCTACTGATGCCGGCTCGCCTGGTTTGTGGGGTCTCGTCGCATTCTGGGGAAGGTCTGGCGATGAAATGGACCGCGTTGCACCGATATGGGGTGCGTCATACTGACCGCGTCGTGGACGGTATATATAATTTGAAAATGCTTGCAAGACCGTTGATACCCAGAAAAGACCGATTGGATTTGTACACTACGTATAATTTGTTTTCCCGTCGTAATCATAATACCCAACGTCCAATGAAGCTAAAGAATGAATGTGCCCAGAAGTGCAACGACAAACGACGAGGATCCAAACAAGATGTAAGTAACAAGATAGGAGAGTGTCGGCACAGCGCGTAAAGGCCATGTCAGACTTTTGGTGCCAAATGCGGTGTAATGATGAACGAAAGGGATGCGCGGACAATCGTTGTGTATCGAAAACTGTTGAGAATTTTGGAGGTACGTAACCTGTAAACGACGAAAAGAATATGCTGCCGTTGAAGCGGGGGTAAAAACGAGGAGAAAGAATAGGGGATTCAATGCCGATGGTGGTAAATAAGTAATGGATAAATGGGTTGATAGGGTGGATGTTGTACATGGCGCGATGCGTGAAAGAGATCAATGAGGCCGTGACTTCTTTTTGAATGACTTCTTCTTTCCTTTTTCCGTCCAGTTAAGTAGTATAGATTCGCAAGCTTCATGCCTTAGATTTCATCTTCTTCGCAGCCTCCGCTAGAGACGGGTGCATCAACTGCTCGTGAAGGGCCTTGCCTGCGGGGACCTACACAGACAAACAGACGTCAGCATAGCCTATAAATAGCAGGGGATCAAACTCGCCATTGGGAATACATGTTCGTTCTTCTCCACCAAGCACTCCATTAGCACCGGTCGTGAGCCATCGTATTCCAGGAACTCCTTCATCTTGGCAGGTAGCTCCTCAGCGGTATGGCATCGGATGGCATGGACACCCATGGAGCGAGCCAGGAGGATGAAGTCTGGGTTGGTCATCTTCGTGTGGGAGTACCGCTGGTCGTAGAACAGATCTGAAGATAGGTGAGAAGAGCGAAATCATCAAATATATGCGCATATATTCACCTTGCCATTGCTGGACCATACCCTGGAATTCATTATTGAATACGAGGACCTTGACGCCGATGTTGTATTGCGAGGCGGTCGCGAGTTCCATGGCAGTCATACTGAATGACGCGTCGCCATCGATATCTATGACAGTTTTTTGAGGGGCAGCTACTTTGGCGCCAATGGATGCTGGAAGACCGAAACCCATAGTCTAATTGGTGCTGGTAAGTCAAAAATACGAAAAGAAAGAACAGAAAAGGACGTACCCCAAGTCCACCGGAAGTGACCATCGTCCTCGGGTGTCTCCATCGGAAATGCTGGGCAGCCCACATCTGATGTTGACCGACACCAGTGGCGACGATTACTTCATCTTTTTTGTCCCGTGTCTGTCTGTCCAACTCTTCAACGACTTCTTGAGGCTTCATCCTCGCTCCTGGTGCCGACTTCTCGAATGTAAATGGGTAAGCCTCCTTCCAGGACTTGATGTCGCTAAACCAGGCCTCTCGCGGAGAGCCTTCAATAAGCGGGACCAATGCAGCCATGCTGGCTACGACGTCGCCGAGTACAGGGATCTGAGCTTCAACGACCTTGTTAATATTCTTGGGCTGGATTTCGAAGTGGATGATGCCGCCGCGACCCAGAGCTGCAGCAGCGCGGGCTGCTGGGGCAAATGTATCGACCTTGCCCGTTACACGATCATCAAACCGTCCTCCTAGAGCGATGATGACGTCCGCGCTCTGCATGGCCAAATTGGCATATGCGCTACCGTGCATACCGAGCATGTGCAAACTCTTGTCGTTTGTTTCGTCGAACGCGCCGAGACCTTGTAGAGTTGTGCATACAGGGATGTTACCCTTCTCTGCAAGCATGGCCAGAAGCTTGGGTCCCATAGGTGAGGACAAAACACCATTGCCAGCGTATATTACAGGTTTCTGGGCTTGGTTGATCAGCTGCGCGGCCTGTCGGATGAGCCCCATGTCGGTCGGTGGGTCGGGCATTTGCAGAGGATTCATAGGCAGGCCGAGGTTGATGCCAGGCGTCGTAGCTTTGTATGGCAATGGTGTGCGTAAGATGCCAGCCGTAACATCCTTGGGAAGGTCAACCAATACGGGACCTGGGCGACCAGAAGTCGCGATCTTGAACGCTTCGTTTATCCGTCTAGGAAGTTCCTCGATGTTCTTGACCATCACGTTCCACTTGGTACAACTTCTCGAGATGCCCACAATATCTGCCTCTTGGAATGCATCGGAACCGATGGCGGATGTGGCCACCTGACCTGAGAAGACGACGAGGGGCACTCCGTCCGATAGAGCGTCCTGCATTGGTGTAACGACGTTGGTCGCGCCTGGGCCGGAGGTTACGAGAACGACGCCAGGTAGGCCGGATACGCGAGCGTAGCCTTCAGCCATATGTCCGGCACCTTGTTCATGACGGGGTAGGACGAATTCAAAGTGAGGCGACTGGTAGATGGCATCGAATACAGGCAGAATTGCTCCACCGGGGTAACCGAATATGTGTTTGACACCGTGGCGTAGCATCATCTCATGGAAAATTTGGCCACCGGAGAGACCAACAAATGTGTGGTCCAGAGGTGCATTTGGAGCTGGACCTGGGCCGTTGATGTGATGGGGTGGCAGCTTGGTGTTGCTCGGTGTCGGGATCTGCTGGAACCCAGGTGCTGGCGATGGTCGTCTGAAAATAGCATGAATATCCAGTTCAATGAGGTAAAATCGTAGACTTACACAGCTGGGGTCGGCGTCGCCTGCGACACAGTCGAGCGACTTATGTTGCGAGCGTGCTCGCGCACTCTCGACTTTGCTTCAACCATGGAGATCGAGCTCACTGCTGAGACGGTGGATTTGCATCGGACAGCTGTCGATGTCGACTTAGCTGGTAGGCGTATAGACCTTGAAGCCGGCAGAGCCATGGTGATTTTGGGTGGTGAGAATGGGGTCGTTCACCTGAGAGAATCTGTTCAAGGAGAGTGTAAGATTGGAAACAGACAGTCAAAACTTTTAACGAGATTTTACAACTGACTCGATGAGGGGCTCCACTACGGCCGATCGGTATAAATTCGGCCGATCACCTATTCCGACGCTGTCACATGATTAACCCACCTGTTCCGTTTTTGCCGATTTCGGTAAGAGGCTGGACTCCGATGGTTCTCTTCACATTTCCACTCCATGTATAACGACATCCACTTCCATGTTCTCTGTCACGGCCTCTCCGACTGTTTTTCTGCCTTGATGGGCGAAATTAGAGCATCCTCTTGAATAAGGTCCACGACGAACGGTTTCAATGCCAATTGGACACCAATAACCCAAATGGATTGAATGTCGACGATCCTGGAGAATTCTTCATCTCCTTATCTCAAGGCTCCCTCAGGTCGACCTTGGGCTTGGGCTGTGTCGCATCATCAATGCAGAACTGTCAACTGGTGGGACTCTGTGTTCAATCTTATACATTTTGATTGGTCTGTGGGCGTACTCATATGTTGTATTCCTTTACTTTTGGAGTAATTCACTTTTTCCGGTGGTCAGTCTGTATCGCGGAAAACTCAACGAAGTAAAACACAGGCTCTGGGATAAGAGCCAGGCTGTAGTCAAAGGGCTCTGAGTCGAGGCTCGATTTGAGCATCAGTGTGGCGAGGCATTCGAAGGCAGCTTTATAAATATCCGAAGTCCAGATTTGCAAGAATCTCGAATCAGCAATGGCCACTCAGCTCTCTTTTCGTGCTCACCCATGGTCTTGACGAGAACTCAGCGAGACGCTAAAAAACGATCAGAAATCCATTTCGAAGTTACGGAACTCAACAATGGTTCAAGCCGATCTATTGTCAAACTTCATAAACGAAAATGTGAGCTAGCTCGCTCACTCCTCACATCGATGAATTTGCATTTACGAATTCTAGTTCGACGAAGTCTATTCATTCCAGCACCTCTCAAACCCTGGCTAGATTATTATATCAGTCATGCAGTCACCTAGCATAAGGTCCGTCGGAATAAGAACGGCTTGAATGTTCATTAGTCCTCGATTCTTGTCAACAGGGCCAGAGATGTTCTTCTCGTCTGGTCTGGCGGGATGCCTAGCTCCATGGGATATTTGCGCTTCCTCTGCGTCATTAAAGGTCCAGCTACGCCCCTGCGCCAAGGGAATTTCATAGCTCCTGGGCTACATAAGAGGTCGTTCCCCGATGATTTGCCTCCACTACCAACAACATGATGGTCTTTCATTTCTCGCTCTAACGCTTTACTAGTACTCTTTTCCCCACCGGCGCTCTCCAGTACTATCCTCCCTCGCGCGCCATGGATCCCTGTGTATCTTGCTTGTGCTCTGAGTTGAAGACAGCTGACCATCAGTCTTACCGCCTGGTGGAGGCCACCACCTTTAGTCAATATTACCATGCTCCTATTGGAATAACGATCCTACCAAAGGAGACGATCATTCTGCTGGTATGACGTACGGAAATCTTCTCTATATCATTTTCATTTTCCTAGCTCATTCGTTTTTTATTAGTTCCAACCACACCCTCTACCACGCCCCAATGTTCCTCTGCCTGGCATCGACAGCAATGCAGCATGCCCGACTACTGTTCCTCATGCTGGAAAATACAATATTTCCCGTCTGCCAATTCCATGCAATGCGTAACCGCCAGGACTTCGACGGCGCACCCGTCACCATCGAGGTATTAACATCTTCTTCATATTGATTCGACTTCATAATGGGTTGATAGGAATGTAACTTTTCGTCTGGCAAACATCGCCACCAGACTGGTTCTTCGACGGCAGCACCCTTAAACTAGATGGCACCAATAAATGCCTTGATGTCACGGACGGCAAAACTTCAATGGGGTCAAACTTCAAGTGTGGACGTGCGTCGACGGCGCTCGAAACCAACAGTTTACCACTGGGATCACGTTCACTCATCGTTCCTGAGGACCATATAGTTGGATTTACCAACCTGGAAAGTGCATGGACTTGACTGATGGTGTGGTGCAGGATGGTACAAAGGTGATTTTTTTCTTTGCCTTTTTTTAGAAATAGTTGACATTCGTCGTAGATCCAATGTGGGACTGCAATTACCAGAACCCGAACCAGGTGAATTTTTTATTAGGTAAACAATCTTTACCAGCAAGATTCTGATGTGTCGACCTACAGAAATGGTCTGTGGTCCCTGCTACCGGTCACTGAACATTTGCTCTTTTCTATTTCATGGCCATTTCTGGACGTATAACACTGTATCCTTCTATACACCTACTTAGTATTCCCGTTGATGTATTATATTTCGATTTTCTGCTGCCTTGGGCTTATGGCTTATTTTTTCGTTGTTCAGAACGTCTCTCCAGAAGCAAGTAACAGGGTTTCAGACCAAATCAGGGTTGTTTTCCATGTATCCCCCCTGTATTCAGCATGAATTGGGGACTTTACAGATAGCCATACATGATGAACAATTGTGTTTACAGACGAACAAAATACAATGCATATTTCCTTACAGTGCAACGAATAAATAAATAAAGCGAACGAAAATTGTCAAGGAATGTAATCCTAGAGTACCTTCAACACTGAAAAGAAACGTCAATTAAGACATGCTGGGAGCGAAGTAAAAGCTTACATCTGACGACAGCATGGACAGCGATGTTTTGATGGCGTGCTTTTGGAGGCCAAAGCCTCTCTACAACTATCACACATAGCCAGGCACCTGCACCAAAGTTATCAATACAACAGTCAATATTAACGAGGAAGAGCGCAAGACGCACCGCAGGCCAACAGATAATATCGGACTCCAGTACATATCACGCAGGTACTCTGGACTGCATTCGCATCATGCTCTGGGTTGTACCCGCCAAACATGGGTCGAACCGCGGACTCTGCCAGGATATCATACTCACGAAGACCGCAAAAGTCATCAGGGGTGCTGCCTGTAAAGCGAGTTTGAGTCCGGATCCGGGTCGTTCTTGACAAGCGCGTTCCAGCGGCGTCTCGTTAGCGGAGAGGCGCCATTCCCACCGTGCATGAGATGAGCGAGGACCATCTCCCCGCTCCCATGTCCAGGGCTGGCGGACGGGGGTAAGCGGTAGAAGTCGACCCCACACGAGCACCCGAGTTGCGCAAAGGTCGGTAAAAAGCTCCACCGCCTCAGCCTCTCCTCCTTCTCCCTCCTCTCCCTCTTCTTCGCTTTCTTCCTCATCTTCAGAGAACACTGAAGCGACTTCATCGTCCTCGTCATCACTGATATCTTGCCCCCTTAGAATCTTGATACGTCTCTCGTCGTTCCGACCTGAATTTCTTCCTCGAGAATTCATCTTCCTCGACATGTGTGCAAGGTTGTCGACCAACCCTGGAGTTTCCTGACGACGGTCGACTCGCCTGGCTTCCTCGCAGCTTCCCGTACTCTAACGGTGCCTTTCGCTCTCTCGATAAAAGACAACAAGGCCCTTCAACACGTCCCAGACCGCGAATAGGAAGGCTGATATTTCCTTCATCCATTTCCACCATCTTCCGTGGGTATATTCACCGCCTCCGATACCCAAGGTCGACAGTCCGGACTTCGTTCAAAAATCCTCGGTTCGTGATATGATAGTGCTTTCCTCCTTTGCCTTGACTCCGTAGCTGAGCGAAGTCGGGTGAAATACTTGAAGAAAATGGCGCAGGTGTTGGGATATCCATATTGAACCTCGCCGACGCCAACACGTCCCATGCGCACAACTCCGAAGGCAGAATCGCCTTTTCTTCTTCGTGAGGACCCACTCTTCCGTGTGGGCAGGTTTATCGGAGCAACTTCGTTGCCCCAGCCACGGAGCCCGGTGGCTTCCATACTGGCAATGCCTACGCGGAGCAGCAGTACGCCAAAGTCTTCTTCAAATGGCAAGGACTGGAAAAATCCAGGTTCTGGTTCGTCTTCGTCTGCAGAATAGGAGAGTCAAGGTAAGCCTTGATAAAATCGTCCAAAAGTTTGGTCTTACCATGCAATGCAGTGCCCTGTCCAACACCTAGCCCACTAAGCACGCGATCAACCCGACCTCTAACAAGGAGTTGCACAAAAGCGTTTATGAAGACAGTAAGCGAGATAGTGAAGATGAGAAGTGTCTCAAAAATGTTTGGGATATAATTTAGCAGTGGGTAGTTCACTCCAGACGGGCGGCCGAGGTACGGTGATAGGCGTTGCGCCGTTGTTGCTGTGGGCGTTATAGAAGGTGCGGCGGTTAGTGATGGTGATGGTGACGATGATTGAGAGGAGAATTTGGAATACAAGGTGCCGTGGAAGTGGGCAAGGGAGAGTATCGAGGTTAATGCAGTTGGGAGGAGTCGGTGGCTTGATAGGCGCTTTGAGATGGAGAGAATGTGGAATATTGTTAACTGTGAAGAAAAGTCAGTACACCGGAAGTAGTGCCAATAAGTCAAGGTACGACTTCTCACCTGAAGCAGAGGAATGGTGATAGTAATGATAACATGCTTGTCAGGCCTCGAGGGAGAGCCATCGGTTGGTTTGAATACATGGGCAATAGGAGAAGAATAAACGTGCAGCAAAAAAGCGTAACCAACCTGATTCTAATCGGTTAATTAAAAAAAATTAAGCGTTTAGGTGGAGATCACAAACCAGGTTAAATGGAGATGTATTTGGATTGGCGTTGCCGATCGGAAAACCACTTCCCATTCCATCCAGCGCTTTGATCAGGCCCTCCACAAGAAATGCACCGCAAACAGCACAGAAAGTGCCCCAGCATATTTCGCTCATTTCTTTCTGGACACACCACTTTCCCAGACTGTCAAACGAGCCCAAGACACCCCACCATGCGGACTTCTGGACATCGGCATCGGTCAGCTTAGGAAGTATTTCGGACGTCTGCAGCACGAGGAGGAGCCATATGAGAAGCATCTTGGAGAGAAAGTAGATAGATGGGAGATGTAACACGAGGCGAGTAGTGGTGCGACCAAAGTTGAGCGGTAAGACTGCTGCGTACAATTGTCTCCAGATGGCATTGTTCCGCTGAGGAGGGGCAAAGCTTGGGCCGAACCGGTATGCATGTCGGGAACGACGAGCAGGTATTCGTGATGGGATAATAACGTTCTGCATCCTGTGCAGCAGGAGAGCCTGGACGCAGATGCGTAGATTGGTAAGTAACTTCAAAAAATGGATAGGTCCTTAGAAGAAGCGCACCATAATAAACAGGCCAAGCATGTACCATGATGTGAAGAAGCCCCAAGGTCCAGGAAACGTTGATAGCTGATCTATAGTGGATGGCAGGGGGGTTTCTGTGCTTTGAACGGGAGCATAGGTGGAAGCCCAATCTTCGACTACGGAAGTAGCAGGGATTTCGGAGGCCTCTGAGAGACTTCCAAAGGTTCCTTTTCGTAAACGTGCTAAGAGACGGGACGCTGGGAGCCTGGCAAATATTGAGCTGAAATTAAGCGATATGTTGTAAGCCAGCAGAGATATTGGTGGCGGAATTGGCGGGGAGCTGTAGCTTTGCTGTGTGGGCACAATATCTGCAACAACCGCGGCACCATTCATCTTGCTAGATTCCAAGTATTCCAGTCGAATGCCCGGGAGTTGTGGTCGGAGGAAATTATGAATTTCTGGTTCCCGATGAGTTCAGCATCATAGACCAGTCTGACATAAAATGCTCCACATACCGCAACCCAAAAGCCTACCAACTCTTCCAGCACTACACTCGACGACGAGAACCAGAAATCTTAGGAGAAAGCTGCTGCTAAGGTAGACTTGAGGCTGGAAGCTTGAGGAAATCGACGTCGGGTAACAACTGATGATTAATATGCAATGCGGTCTAAGAGTCTATGTTTGTCCCATTGACACGTTCTAGTCACTGGCTTGATGGTTTTGCCTAATATTTTGACGTCCTTTCACTACGCTTCATAATGAACAGAGGAGCTTGCTGCCTGCCACGACTTGGAGAACGGTAAAAATCTGTTCCTGTCGCTCGAGATCGCTCACGGTGACCTGATTTGGTTACCAAGTTTCAACCCTGCAACTCCTGAAATCGCTAAATGGCGCCGGAACGCCGGCTCTGTTGATCACTTACTCGGTTGATACAAAATGATACTCCAACGTATCCGCGGCACCCGAATGGGCATGAGCTCTTATGACCTTCTGCGGGCATACAATTGGCACCGCCAAGCGCTCCATGCGAGGCTGGATCTCTCTTCCAACTTGACCGGTTACTCTTGCCATTGAACTAGACGATGAGCACAGCGCCTCCGCGCTGGGTCGTCGTGGACGACACCGACGTGAATATTCAATATTCTGGCGATGGGAGAGATTGGGCTCAAAATCAAGGCAGTCGGGATGATGTAGGCAATTTTGGACCAGCCTATCAAAGTACATTGCATGGAACGATCATGAATGCCAGTCTTTCTTATTCTTTCTCTGGTAAATACCCTTGCACTTTCTTTTTATTCCTACACGCTGAATAACATTTCATAGGCACTCAAGTGCAAGTTTATGGTTCCAACAACCCTCGCAATGACTCTGGTGTAATCGACCCTACATGGGTATGCTTTGTTGACAACGTCCTTGTCCCTCCGACCACGCCATTCCAGTTCCCAGAAAACAATTGGGAGTTGTGTAGCAAGGACCAACTCTCCGATGGCCCCCATGTATCACAGTGAATGCGACAGTTGTGAAAGCGCAGACATTTTGGTTCGACTGGCTTCGTTACGTTCCATCTCCCAGCCTTGCTCTCGACCAGGCAGCGTAATGCTCGATTCTGTGATCCTATGGTGCAATATGGTCCTGGATGGGGGCCACTTGGTGGTGGAGCCAACATGACAGGACAACGAACGCAATTGCCAACCTTGACTTCGTTGGTAAGTTGCATGGACGCAGTCTGCATCAGTAGCACTGATATCCTCATTAGGTGTCTCTGTTAGCTGGTATGGATTTATCCCCACAGAATTGCCGCACGCAGCGACGACGGCTAGTTACACCATTGATGGAGGAATACCTGTCAGTTTCGTGCTGAGGGGTCTGCCTGATTCCAGCGCAACAATTTACAATCAAAAATTCTTCGAAACGCCGGTGCTACAGCTGGCCACCACGAGCTTGTCGTCACCTACCACGGCACCTCCCAAACACACCTCTTACCCTCGATTATCTTGTCATTCAAAATGGGACAATTCCGTCGTCAAACACAACGACACCTGGAGCGTCTCCGAACGGAGCTTCTCATGGATCAAATCCGGTGAAGAAGTCGAACAATACAGCCGCCATTGTCGGAGGCATAGTCGGCGGTCTGGCGCTGATCGCAATCGCTGTCGCCGCTATCTGTACATTCGCGACGAGAGAAAAAATTAAACGAAAATGCCCGCGTGGACGAACCAGCCCCCGCCTTCGTCGAACCCTTCCATTATACTCCTGTCCAATCATCAGTGCGCCAGTTGCAAGACACGAAATCTTCAGAACCTGCTACTCTCAGCTATCTAGGTCACAGGCCACAGTTTAGTGCTACTACTAGCACATTTCCCACCAACACTCACGGTTCAAGGCCCAGCTTCAGCAATACCGAGCTCCAATCCGCGATGGCACCCAGCTCATCTTCCAGTACCGGCTATCCTTCCAACGCCAATACCTATAGTAACCGAACAACCGTCTCCCAGAGTAACCAAGGATACTTATCACCCACCTCACCGTTAACGCCTACAAGCGAAAAGGCAAGGCGCGAGGCGGAAGCGACTGCCAATGTACTACGTTCTCAGACATCACAGCCAGCTTCAAATCCATCACTTGCCGAGGATTCAAGTTCGAGGGTGATGATGCACGAAGATAGTGGTTTCCGGATGCCGCCAACCGGCGGACCTTCCAACGTTGTAGAAGTGCCGCCAATGTATACACCTGGATAAACATACCTGTCTGTGTTTTTTTTTTGTATTGCACCCGCGCAGTTGCTGTCAAAACCTGTAGAGGATTCACGCAGTGTATGATATTAAATTTTATTATTCGTTTGATCACCATAATGAACCTGACCAGACAGTCATCAGCTGCTACTGGTGCAGGCCTATAAGCAGATGACAATATATCCTCCAAGCACTAGGAGACACCAATATTTACCCCACTGAGGATACCAATAGTAAGGAGTTGAAGAATGCCAGTGAAGGCCAGTCAGACCCAGTCAAACTCACCCACCTGGCAACTTGAATAACTTTAAGACGAATTTCGGCAGCTTCCGACAGAGAGACTTTTTTTCTTTGAATTCTCTGACATATCGTGCAACAAGTAAGACAGAGAGACTTCAATTTTTCCAAAGGTTTTTCTTTTTTTGATTGGATCACTACAAATTTAAATTGTATACTACTTAATCTATCGCTCCTACAATGCAGCCGCGGCAGCACCGCATATGCGCATCTACTTTGACGGAGAGTATGTTGGCAATTGCAGTTACAAATGCCTATGGCGACTGTGATCCGAAGGGCACATCACATATATCGAAGTCTGGCTAGGAGAGACTAATGGCGACAGTGTTCACCGCTGTTCCAATTTTATTTACTTCCCTTCACTCCCAACTTTGATGTACAAATCTCAGCTCCGTCCTTTGTGGACCTTGCCGCCTACATTCATTGACTGAAGGCTACTAACTCTTTCCGAATCGACGACGAGGACCGGAATCTAGGACAAAGTTGCTGTCAGTGTCAATGCTCACCTACCGCTCACCGGTCGAGTTTGGGTCGTTGGAGGCTTGAGGACGGAACCCTTTGGAGGGCTCAGGCGTCGACTCGAACGCCTCATTGCCTAAGTCAAGTGGTCTATGTTTGTTCCATTGACGCGTCCCGCTCACCGGTTGCTTGATGGCTCTTACTATATTATGACTGGAAGCATCTGATATGACTGATATAACTTGGTGCTGTATGGTTAAAATCTTTATATTCCTGTTTCTCAAGGTCGGCCAGTGACCGGTTCGGTCATCAGGTTTCAACTCTGCAAGCGCTGGAAACCACATTAATAGTTCGGGAACGATTCTGTTGATAGAAAATAATCGTGGCGGTACTCCATATAAGCTATAATGGCCTCCAGCAGACTGGGACATACAATTAGGAGCTCCATGCGAGGTTGGATCTCTCTTACAACTTGACTGGTTGCTCTTTCCATTGAACTCGACGATGAGCACAGCGCCTGAGCGCTGGGTCGTTGTAGACGACACCGACGTGCATATTCAATATTCTGGCAATGGGGGAGATTGGGTCCAAGATCAAGGCAGCCGTGACAATGTAGGAAATTATGGACCATCTTACAAAAGTACATTGCATGGGACAACCATGAACGCCAGTCTCTTATTCTTTCTCTGGTAAATGCCATTTCGCTCTCTTTTATTCATACATGCTGAACGACATTTTTATAGGCACCCATGTGCAGGTTTTTGGTTCCAACAACCCTCACAATGACTCCGGGGTAATCGACCCAACCTGGGAGTGCTTCGTCGATAACGTCCGTGTCCCTCCAACCCCGTTTTTCCAGTTTCCCGAAAACAATTGGTTATTTTGTGATCGGGGTAAACTCTCAGATGGCTCCCATGTAATCACAGTGAACACGACGGTTCTGAAAGCTCAGGCCTTCTGGTTGGACTTAATCCGCTATGTTCCTTCTCCCGGCCTTGCTCTCAACCAACCGGCTTTATTGGTCGAATCTTCTGATCCTATACTGCAGTATGGGCCTGGATGGGTGGCACTTGGCAATAACGCCAACATGACAGGTCAGACGAATGCAGTTGCAACCCTCGACTTCGTTGGTAGGTTGCATGGATATAATTTGCATTATTTGGCACTGATAAGTGCCGCTTTAGGTGTCTCTGTTAGTTGGTATGGGTATATTCCAACAGAGTTGCCGCACGCTGGGGCGACCGCTAGCTACACCATTGATGGGGGAGAACCTACCAGTTTCAAACTCGAGGGTCTGCCTGCTTCCAGTACAACGATTTACAATCAAAAATTCTTCGAAACACCGGTGCTCACAGCTGGCCACCATCAGCTTATAGTCACCTTCCACGGCACCTCTCAAACCACACCTCTTACCCTCGACTATCTTATCATTCAAGACGGGACTATTCCGCCCGCCATGGCCGTTAGTCCGTCAGTTATCCCTTCCTCAAAGATAGTTATCCCGTCCTCCAAGACAGTTATTCAATCCTCCAAGACAATTACTCCATCTTCGAATACAACGACAATTGGAACAGCGCCAAGCCGGAGTTCCCCTGGATCAGATCCAGTCGAAACATCGAGCAACACCGCTGCCATTGTCGGAGGTATCATTGGCGGTCTGGTGCTCATTGCAATCGCAATCACCGCTTATCTGTACCTCCGTCGATGGAGGAAAAGATTGAACGGACCGGCTTCTGGCAGAGTCGTCCAACCATTCCACCCTACTCCGGTCTCATCATCAGTTACCAGCAACACTCGATATGACTCAAAGCGCGAGGCAGGAGCGACTTCTAATGTCCTTGGTTCGCAGATGTCGCAGCCAACCATGAGTTCATCACATGTCGAAAATACAAGTTTGAGGATGATGGTGATGTACGAAGATACTGGCTTCCGGACGCCAACAGGTGGCACTGCCGGTGTCGTAGAAGCACTCCCAACATATACCACTTTTTAAACTTCCTTTGTACTTTTTCTATATGCACTGAGCAGTTGCTGTCATGAGCTCCCGATCAATCCGGCGACTATTGATGCACTGCACTTTTTATACTACAGTTTTTCTGTAAAATGTTTGAGAGGCTTAATGGAACCATGTACATGGGTCTGAGAGGCCCATTTTGTATAAATTCACGGCTGAAGAACATAAGAAATCAAATAACATAACTTAGCTTCATACAGGTAAAATAAACCAAATCATAGTCACTGGCAATCGACAAAATCCTCAATACCCCCTTTTCAACCTCTCATTCTCCAACCTCAAACGCTGATTTTCATCCCTCAAATCCCTCAAGTCACCCACATACTCGTCCATCAACGTCCGCAGCTCCGTTTTCCAACCCCTTCCCATCCGAAGCAGATCTAAATGAAGCCCCACCATTTCGGCCTTGGTCTCCCTTCGGAAATCAAACATCACATCTTGCACAATAGTCTTAAGGAGCTCCTGTGCGGATGTGCCACTTCCAGGCGATGCACCTGTGTGCGAGCTGAGATTTAGCGGAGAGTCTGCTGCCCATGACCCGGTAGTCCCTGAGCCGCTGGCAGGAACGCCTGGGATTGGCCGCCGGGGCGAGATTTGCATAGAAAGATCTCGCTGTCGCTCTTTCGATGCATCGTCCTCGTCCCCGTCGTGGAATTCAGGGCTGTCCGAGTCCTCTGCATCATCCTGGAAGCCGACGGTTTTTCCCTTCCCTTTGACGTCCTTCCTTCTGTTCTTCCTGTCGTTTTCTTTGCCAGCTTGGATCCAACGGTCAACCTCAGGCGTGCCCAACCCAAGCACGGCCATGCCGCTTTGCTTTTTCTTCTGTCCGGGTATTGGCGTCGCAGGCTCATGTCCAATATCTGGGAGCTCGGGAGATGGTGTGCGGCTTAGAGTTATCTTCGATGGTACAGTTGGCCGAGAACGAGGTGGTGGGGATTTTCGCGTGGCTACACTGGACGAAGAGATCTCGTTCCCCGACGCAGAAGAGGACGGGCGAGAGGCATGGGATGAGGATGTACTGGTTGCAGTTATGCCCTTCGTGGTCCTATTAATTTGAGTGGAGAGGGCTGAAACCGATTCAGAGCCTGATCGAAACGTAGAAGACACCACGCGTTCTCTGCTTAACGGGCTGGATCGAGGAACGACCAGACGATCGCCAGTCGAGGCCGATGTTGTAATACTCGTTGTTGAAGCCTTTCGAGTTGAGACCGTAGATGTTGAAGTGGAACTTGGCATGGTTCTAGCTCGTCGAGGGTTTTGGGTTTCTGTTGTTCTTGTTGAGATTTTGACAGCATTGTCGGTATTCCCTCGAGGTGAAGGTGAGAGCCCGGGTCTAAAACTATCGGTAGAAGGTTTACTTGATACCTTGACTGGGGTCGTGGTAGTCTTTCCGCGCTTGCAATTAGCCAGCTCATCGAGTTGTCCTGAAAGTAGGACGGTTATCAGCAGTCAATTCAGGTCAATAAGGGTGTCTCGTACCAGCAATGTCTCCCGCGCTGCCGCTGTTTCCGAGAGGGTCTCGCACTGGAGACAAAACACTCTTCGGTTCTTTGCCGATGGGTCGTTTTACGGGAGTACTTGCAGGACCCCCTTCTTTCATTGAAGAAGGTAGCCTACGACTAGTGGGCGAAGCGGTTGCCCCTCCCGTCGCTGTTCGAGGGCGAGCAGGGGATGGTGCTGTTTTAGAGGCGGGCTTAGCGGATACATTGTTTATGGCAGTACGACGTGTCGTTGGCAGTGGTTCCGCAGGAACGGACGGCTTCCTCGTTATTGGAGCTGAGGCACCAGCTGGAGTTTTCGTTGGACCATCTGTCGAAACTTTGGCCTTTTTCTATAAAAAGTGGTTGAGGAAATTATGGAGGGGTTCGTTTTATAGAAGAATTACCTGGACACTTATTGTCTGAACGCAACTGCCATTGCCACTGAGGATGATTGTCTTCGGAGGTTTGTCAAGGGCACGTAGATCGACAAGCAGCAGTTTTCCTGTCGCCGTTCCAAAGTATACCGCGGCCCCTTCTGGAGAAAATCCGAGAGAGGTTAAAGAACACTTCAAGTTAAGCGTTCGGAAGAGGCTAAGATTCAAATTTATTACTGGCGCAGAAATAAAATAAACGACAACACGTACGCTTTCTCCTTCTCCAGATCCATAAGTCCAACATACCCAGTTGAAGTTGCAACTACGACCAATGTCTTGCTAAATGGACTGCAGGCCACAGCTGTAATATCCCCGGTTGAAGACTCGCTCATGGCAATAGTCTTAATTGGACCAGAGGGGCGCGTCGTATCATAAACCATGAGATTTTTTCCTGCTGCGACAAGGAGCCTTGTGCGGGAATGTGAATGGAACGTCGAGGTATTGATATCTTGGCCTGGCAGCCCCCGCAGAACGGTATGAGACCCGAGAGTGATGTTATGAACGTGAGCTGCCCCTGCGGATGTCGAGGCAAGCAGCGTGAGGTCGTTCGAGAGTGACAACGAGTTTATCGTTGCCTTGTGGGATTCAAATGTTTGCGATATTTGCGAATTCTGGCTACATTCCAGAAAGTGTATTTTGTCCTCGCAGGCGAAAATAACACTATTCTTATCATTTGAGACCAAATGAGAAATGGAACCGGATCCATGAGAATATATGTCTTTCAAGGCATTGGAATTGGGCTCATATCTGTGTATGGTTTTGGCAGAAGAAATGTAGAGAAAAGTATTGTCGGGGGACCATGAGGTCGCAGTGGGTGCTTCAATAAGGTCCAAACACGAAGGTATCGAGGACGGCGCTTTTTTGAGAATTCCTGGGTCCGATACGCTAAGAGCGTCTGTTGTCGTAGCCGCGAACATGAGTGAGATCAACTTTTAAGCAAAGTCCTTTGCTGAGGATCTTTCAATGTTGAACGCGTCAATAGGCGACAACAACACGACTTAATCATGTGACATAATTTTCTCACGCTAAGCCCAGATGAGATTTGGTCGCCTTTCTCGCTTCTCAGCCTTCTGCACACATTTCCTGGATTCTTACCCTGCTCCGACATCTACGGTATCATTATGCTATAGAAGTTTTCTATTTTCCTATCTCCGTTGTGCACATGTACAATGAGTTTGTGAGTGACCTCAGTTCCATTGATCAGAAAGGTTTATTCATATTGAGGCATATTTCAGAGAATACGAGTGCTCAGTTCTTTTACTTTACTTGCAGTGGCTGTTTCCAAGTGAAGCTAATAAAGTTTTTCCATTGCACTGCCGTGTGGCCCTGTGCTGCGAACGATTCCTTATACACTGCTCAATGATGAGTTTGTTTTAGTGTTGCTATGCAGGATGGCGCCAATGATCGCCTCCATCAGGGAAGACTCGGAAAAGAGGAAGGCGATCCCAATGTTGCCAGACTAGTACTATGCTTGTCTCTTGACCCCATCCTGGGCCACCTACAGTCATGTTCGGTCTCAGACTTATACCCAACGTTCTCTCTTTTCTTTATTTTTTCTTGTTGGCGTCATCTCCTGTAGATGCAGGAATTGTGAATCGGACTATCGACGACAGCTTTGGAGACTCGCAGACTGGCCAGCTAGTGACCTACTTGCCCTCCACACCAGGCGTTTGGGCAGACGAAACATGTACTGGGTGCGCAATTCGGCCGTCAGTGAACCAAGCATTCAAGCAGACATATACTGCCGCAACGTACAACCCAGGCCTGGGTAGTATTAGCATCACAATGCAATTCAATGGTAAGGATTTCCCAGACCTCCATTTCCGATTTCAACAGAGGCCTAACTTTGATCAGGAACCGCCATTTATGTCTTCTTCATTCTGGCCAACAACGAAGGAGATGGCATCACAACACTAACGCTCGCTAACTTCACTCTTGATGGAAATGCCCCTCAGCTCTTCCAACACGCTCCTGACCTAACCACAACTGCTGTCGATTTCAATCAACTGGTATTTGCTCAAACGAATCTAATAAATGCGCAACACACGTTGGTAATATCCACTTCGGGGGTAAACACGAACGTCTTTGTCAACTTTGACTATGCGATCTATACGTAAGTCACAACCAAGCCCGAGTCTCTCGAGTCTTCTGAACTCAGGTTTTTTACCTTTTAGCCATGACGACGACGCTCCTCTCCTTCCACTGCCGCCTCCTGGTAGCATTCCAACCTCCAAAGCAACTTCAAGGCCTTCTACCTCTTCCCCTTCTTCCACCTCGTCCTCCTCATCGTCATCTTCACCTGCCTCATTTATCACCACCGGAAGTTCTCCCACAAATTCTCCTCAAGCACCACCCCAAGACAATCCAAGCAGACCGCAAGACAATCCAAGCAGCCCCCAAAATACGTCTGGAACTCAGCTGGGCTCACCGGCAAACCAATTAAAATCGTCACCCGTAGGCCCAATCGTAGGCGGTGTTGTAGGCGGCCTGCTGGTCCTTGGAATGTTAGCTTTCTTACTCATGGTCTTCTGTCGCCGCCGAAGGAGACATTCCAGAAGAAGTATGGAGGCAGGAGGTTATGTTCCTCCGTTGATGGTGGAGCTGAGTACACCCATGGAACAGCCCTCCAACCCCTTCGTGACCCCAACCAGGTCTCGGAATGTCGACTCCATAAACACGCAACATACGTCTCAAATGCCGATGCCTTCCTCAGGTTATACAACGATGTCTCCAATAAGCTCGGAAAGCGCCTACGAAGGGATTACCAGCGTGGAACCAAGACAAGGCAGCTCCATGAACGACTTTGGTGCCTCAGGTTCTGGACTTGCTCAACCCCCAAGTAGTCGCCGTCGTTTGATATCTGTTACCCCCGGAGACCACATATCTTCACCTCATACGGATGGCCCTGTGTCGTCGACCTCTATCGATAGCCACGGTGCCAAGCGCGGATCAAGTTCCACGAATATTGACGAACTTAGGCGTGCCCGACAAAACGAACTAGATCAGCGTCTGCGTACAGTGCAAGAGGAGATGGCCTTCCTTGCTTCGGACATCACTGGAGAAAAGGACAGCCGACATCGGTCACTTCGAAGGCAAAGAACGCTCAATCGAAGTGGACAAAGCAGTGAAACCGACGGAGACGAGATGACCATGGAGGAGATGAGGGAACAACTCCGACAGATGGCCGACCAGATTGCACATTTGAAAGAACAGCAGCGGTCGGCGTGGGCACAGGGTCTGTCGGATGACCCTCCTCCAGGTTACACACCAGAATCGTCAACAGCGACACGATATTCAGTGCCTCCCGTTACCCCATCTGAGTGATACCTTCCCCTGTTTCCTTTTTGCTTTCTTTTGCTGTCTTCTGGCTTTGATATACCTCCATTTTTATATTGTATCAATGTATGTAGTCTAGGCATTTCAGCCCTCGACCGTCACGGTCGATCGCTTCCACTCGTTTATACTCAATTAGCAACAAAGTCATCTTGCTTCATAACGGGCCCAGGTAATGGTCAATTTTTTCATCAAAAGGAAGGTTTCAGTATGGTACATATGTATTTATCAAGACTGTACTTGAATCACGGGGCGAGCAGCCGTGCATCCGGTGAAATCAACCCACCCCATGAGGTCGTGAGAATTTCCATATTCAACTCACAGGTCACACTTCGTCACACCCGTATTCTCAAATCGAGTCTGCGCGCGCCGCGACTTGACGCGACACTTCAGCCATACAGTTGATTCAACGTTTGTGCTTGCGTTTGTGACTGCTTATCGCTTAGCGCTGAAGGTTTTTTACATTTAAAATATCGAAAAACCTAGGTCAAGAGTTTTTTTTTTCCGGTTCCCCCTTGACGTCCACATACTTGCATACAGTGGCGATCAAAAGTATTGCACACACCTAGATAGACATGTATCTCGGCATCCATTGGACCGATTTCTTTAATTTAAAGGCTGTTCGATAGCCTAGGTTATTATCTTGAGTTCTCTAATGTAAAAGTTTGAAAATTTTAAAAACCTGGCCTACAGGATGAAATGTGCCAAAAAGTAGCTTTTCACCAGTCGGATTGAGCCATCCAAAAAATCTGAAAATATTTGAGGCCAGAGGTCTAATAAATGTGAACAAGACACAATTTAAATCTCGAAAATCGATAGGCAGAATGTCGAGAGCGTCGACCCCAAAGTACCCCATTTTAGTGTAATAAGTGCAAATATTAAAGTGCCGGCAAAAAGTATTGCGGGTATCTGTTGTGCAAAAACGCTAAGGTAAAATGTCTGAAGTAAAAATATATCTATAAACTACATTGAAATAACTTAGTTCTGTAAAGTTTAAACGCGAAAATACTACGATATTATTAAGATAGAGGGGAAACTGTGGGTGGAATTTTACTGACCGTCATTGAAATTTTATGGAAAATGTCTGAAAACCAGTCAGTATGCAGACATTATTTGACGTTATAAAATGCATGTAAGCTCGAATATATGGCTTCTTCCATTCAAAAGATATTCGCGGTACAAAGGTGACCAAAACAGGCATTTTTGCCTAATTATGGCAAATTTAGGGTAAAGCGGCCACTTTGAGAGCCGGAAATCTTTAATTCCTGTGGATCGTTTTTTATCATTTTAAGTTATCTATGACAAGTGGAAGGAGTGGTATCTAGGGTAATTTTTTCAAAGCTATCTAAGCCGTTTTGAGTGATGTTAAAATTTGGCATCTTGCAGTATTCCACCTGACGACGGCAATTTACTTTCAAAGTTCTCAGACTTTTGTCAGTGCCTTGAGGGTAGGGTTACACAAACCCAGAACACTACAGTAATAAAATTTGACAGATTATTACCATGAAATTCGCGACCCGCAATATTATTTGCCGTCACTTTACGTTAAATCGCCTACTTTGGGCTCGACGCTCTCGATACCCTGCCTATCGATTTTCGAGATTTAAATTGTGTCTTGTTTACATTTATTAGATCTCTGGCCTCAAATATTTTCAGATTTTTTGGATGGCTCAATCCGACTGGTGAAAAGCTACTTTTTGGCACATTTCACCCTGTAGGCCAGGTTTTTAAAAAATTCAAACTTTTACATTAGAGAACTCAAGATAATAACCTAGGCTATCAAACAGTCTTTAAATTAAAGAAATCGGTCCAGTGGATGCCGAGATACATGTCTGTCTAGGTGTGTGCAATACTTTTGATCGCCACTGTACTACAAGCCTCCGTGACTCAGATATTGACACTAAGTCTTCTGAAATTTTTTTCAAGACTGATTACGATATCTGAGGTTCACGACACCATAGGATATTTACAGGGGGATGCACTTTCAGAGGTACTCAAAGAAAGAAACCAAATGCTACAGAAGCCTCAAGAGAAGCCTGGCAAAAGCCCCGGATGAAAGTTTTTTCTCGTTTCAAGCTATGATATCTCTTCTGTATTTTTGGTCTGCAACTATGAGTGGTTAACTGATCAAGAGCGAAACACTATTCAAGAAAGCAGCGCGCTGAGTGTGACTATGCTATCCCTTGAGGTCGTGAGAGTTCCCACGACCTCATGGGGTGGGTTGATTTCACCGGATGCACGGCTGCTCGCCCCGTGACTTGAATAGAGGCATTTGCATGGAGGTGGTACATGTATTGGAACTCCAAGGTGCTCATTCTTTGAGGTCGATACACAAATTGACCAACCTCTCAAAGTCCCTCGATAGGAAGACCGTCTGGGTAATTGACGTCGTACTGTGCGACAAGGGCAACACTCTTTTGGGGAGGAATGGTAACAAGCCAATTGAAGATACCATCCCTTCCAAGCGCACCCTGCTCAACTCCTTCCTCAACCCCGGCCCATTGAGCTGTAACATTTTTGATGCCCTTTTCATATACCCTGCTCAGTAAAGTGACATCACTAGCAGTTTGAGCGCTTGTTGACGGCATTGTTAAGGGGGGTCTGTGCAACTTGACTTCAATGCCTTCATCCTCCGAGACAGGGATATGTTCAAGGACCCTGAGATTCTCGATGGCAGTGGACTTAGTATTGAGAATAGTTATGCGTTGTGTAAAAGACTGCGTTGTTTTCTTTTGGTAGAACCCGGCCACAGAGGACTTCTTTTCGCGTGGATGGTATGTCACTCGAATGGAAGAATCCAATCTTTCAAAAGTGGATCAGAAAAATGATATAGAAAGGAAGGAAAAACTAGAAAATACCCGAGCGCACAATCAAGCAATCCTTGAGGGCTCGTGGAGGGAATGTTTGTGGTTCCCATGAAACTCCCATCTACGTAGATATTGGCAGCCCCAGAAATGAAGGTATAGTCAGACTCATTTCTGATTTTAGCCTAACAACAGAGACCTATATTAGATTTACTCGAGGAGAAAAAAAAACAGCAGACCTTCATGTGGACACCAGGGCCCGAGGACGGAATAGTATACCACATAATATTCGCACTGAAATCCAGCTCGGCAATTGTTACATTGTGCTTGCCTCTATCACTGGGCACACTGATTAAACCAGGAACGCGGAATGTTGCGACGATGTCCCCTTTGGTAGAGACTGTAGCAACTTGGTGTTCCATCGGCGAGAATCTTGGTGATGTTGGGGAATACCTCGGCGATTGGGGGGAATACCTGCGACGCTGCCTTACCCGCATCGGCGAATGCGAACGCGAACGAGAGCGAGAACGCCTCCTGCTAAAAATTTCTGGCTGTATTTGTTGCGGTCTGACTCGCCAAGGTAACAGGTCCGGGGGAGATATTCCTAACGAAGGAGTGGCCGTTTCAAGTGTCAACGGGACATCATCCCATGACTAAGACTATTGAGAAACAATGGAACAAAATACGAGGGCTTGCTTACCTCGCCTGTATTTTGGGTGATAATCGCCTTGTATAAGATTGTCATGGCCTTCTCATTGGCTTGAGTATTCACACGGATATCATAACTAGCTGTCCAATCCGCCGAGTGTACAGCTGGTTGAAAGTTCGTGAGCCATGATAACAGATAATGACAGGTACTTCTCACCATATTTGAGATATATCTTCAGTTTCCCCTCAGTCTGTCCATGAATGTTAATAACAGCTTGCCAAGACAGTCCTGGGTGTGGTTCTTCTCGTCAATTTTTCGATTCAGTTCTGCAAGTTCTTCGTCTAGTTCGAGAATCTCACGATCAAGTTTCCGAGTAAGTATTTTGTAGTTGTCGAGAGTAGATTCAAGTTTGCCGATGTCGAGCTCTTTGGCTGTAATTGTATGCATGTACGAGTCCAGAACGGCGAGGGACTGGCGAGCACGAGCTAGATCCCTGGTGAGTTCCTTCTTCTTGCGGTCCAATGGATCCCCATGATCAACAGGAAGGGTTTGGGCTCTGGTGAGGGATCGCGACGTAGTAACTTCATGAATCGTGGCATTTCCGTGGCCTTCCACTCTGCGTAAGTAAATCAGTCCGATATTCAACGAGATCTACAAATTTTTCTACCTGAGTGAGTCTTCTAAAAACGTTTTGGGAAGTCCAAGAATCGTGACTTTGTTCGGCCCTTCTTGTACTAGGAGATTGAATTGACGAGTAATTTCCGCACGCCCAGAGTACAAGTTAATATCGGTGATCTCGCCGTCTTGCGTCGCGTGTAAAGCGACAGAGCTGGTATCGGAATACTCTGGAGCATTCGTAGTCAACATTGGAGTTGGATGTAAGAAAGAGAGGTGGATTTGGGCCGCTGTGGGATATATACCTTGGGGCATTTATTGCACAGCCATATTGGCTGTGCCGTCGAAAGGTATTTTATGGGAGTCAAACGATATGATATCGTGGTACAGTAGGAGATAAAGCGATAGTTGTCTGGACTCTGGAGCGAATTATTCGACAGGTGCTCTTTTACAAAACTTATTTCACTTACCTCTCATCCTTGTCGAAAAATCGCCATTTGAGTTACGAGACCTTATGTAATAAGGAATCGTCTTATCCTGAAATTCGAAAACGCGTTTCTCAGCCATTTTATTACCCGGTGATTTTATTTATATTTATTTAGAGACCGGCTCAAAGTTGACCTTTACCGGTTTGATGTTGATAAGTCACCTGACAAAAGATTAGATAACAGCATCGACGTCATGTGAATTGATGTGTTGGCCAGTTGATACATAATCATGGGCGCTTAATTCAAATATCTCGTTATCACGCACGAGTTGTTCTGGTATTTATATGACAGTGCGGATAGGCGACACGGACGACGTACGTCCGGTATCTGTGGAAATTCCGCTTGGGGGGGGGTTTGGATACGTTACAAGTACGTCAGATATCATGCAAAATGGATAGGTTATAAAAAATTGCAGATACGAGAACAGGATTTGGCTAGGTATGGATTGACAAAATGTAAAATAGTGGCAGATATACTGTTTACTTAATAAACTCATTCTGTTTGAAGATGAAGGGATTGGTCCTTGATGGATACCAAAATATCAGCGTTTCCTTCTCGAGATCGTTCAAGTTAAATCCGGAGCTCAAGCTTGTGCCAGAGCGGAAGCCTCAGTGAATGTTCCATGAGAAATATAAGAGTTTTATCGGAAATATATAATATTATTACATTGATTAGAGAGTCAATCGGTTTGTTGTTACAAATCTGCAATTTAACGCAGTCGAGAGGAGTAAAAATCGGAATAGTATGAAGGCGGAGCATAATTTGGGCAATATTTGTTGTGGCACGAGTAGCCGGTACGCCATTTGTAGTCTGCGTCGCCTAATTCTGCTTTGACTGAAAGTAGTTTGTCGACTTTGTAAGTTCCATGGAACCCACCCCAGTTATAGATTGCAGCTCCCTTCAGACCCCTTACGCGCCTCCAGACGGATGGGCACGCTTCCTCACACGGGCGCTTCGAGTGAGACGTCGTCCAGATTAATTTTATGCCCTTTGATTTGAGTCGCCTCGGAATGTCGTAGTCAAGGGGTGCAAGGCACCTAAGTGACGTGTTATCCTCAAGAAGTGATGGGTATAAGGAATATATTCGCGAGGAAGTGAGGATGTTAATCATAGAAGTGACGGGTGCGCAAACGACGACGGGCATAACGGAAGGCGTCTTGCTCTCCGTTATGGTAATGGTGTGGTTCTATAAGATATATCAGTGTGATTTATATTAAATTTAGTTGACTTACGGGTGATTCCAATTGTAGGGTGCGGTGCGATTCGGTTCTATAACTGGATCTGCTTTCGGTCACGATGATGATTTTATAGCCATTCTCAAAAAGGAATTCCTTCCAGCGCCAGAGATTAAGCTGACCGTACGGAACTATAAGATTGAGATTGTGTAGAGGGCGTCCGCTGTTTTGGGTTGTGCATTGCTCCATGACTGTCCATGGTAAAGATCCTACTATAACTGCCTTGGTGGAGCGTAAGTGGTTAAAAAAATGTTCGATGACATCTGTGGAATTGTGGAAAAATGGACCCAGGAAATGCTTGATACGCGCTCGAAGGATGCGACGGACAATAGTTTGTGCATAGTGGCTGGTGTTTCCGAGCGCTAACTTAGCTCTAAATGTACTTCGAAGTGCTATCATGTCGAGGAGTTCCGCGATTTCGTAAACGCGACGACCCAGTATTGGTAAGTTGTCATTTCGTGGCTCATATGGATTTCGGTAGTCGTGTCCATGTCCATTTATTGCCTGTATTTCGTCTAATGGTTTACTGAACACAGCGCTCGGTAAATAGGAAGAGATTTGCGTACGTGTTAGTTTGTCTTCCTTCGGTTTATGAAAATCGTTACGTCTGTTTACGAATTTCTGAAATACATCGCTCTTTCCTTTTGGTACGTTATTAAACAGTAAGCAAGTCATTAATTTCATTATTAGAGATCATACATACTTGAGTTCGCTCCTTCCATCTTTCGACTGTCGGCGGTTAGTGAAGAACTGGGTGCAGAGTTATCTGGAGCAAGCGGGAGATTTATAAACAACAGCCGGTTTTAAATAGTGAGTCGTCATCTGCGATTGTAACCTGTCGCACCTTTCGATTCAATTGCGAATCTGAGGAAGAAGTGACTTATTAAAGGGGTGAGCGTTAAAGGACGTCGATAAACAGCCCCTGTCGAATATTATATAGCGGTAATTGGTCCCACGACTAGTATTGGTTATTTCTCTTTTGAGAAAGTTTCAATTTTGTGTGGCGCAGATCTGATGGCGGCTAAGTCGCGGGCAAGGGAAATGGTGCCACATGAACGAACTATGGTCCGGTTGAACAGTGTGGGAGTTTGCATGTTTAAATTTTTTTTTTCTGGCAGGACATTGGTTTTATCTATATTGGAAAAATGTATTTGTCATGTGAGACGTTTAGCTTTACGAAAGTCAAGGATTATTATCAGTAAAAGTAAGAATCGAGGTTACTTAACGTATATAACAGCTGAATAGACTATGCGACAATAAAACAGTATATACAGGAAACCTTAATACGTATAATTCGACGTCGACAGGCCCTTCGTAATAGATAACGAGGTCACTTGTCGTCGATGTTTAGGTAGAACGATTTGATATCAGACAGTCATGGGATACGGCAAGATTAGTTTACGTTCCTTGAAGGCCACCACCTGTTAATCAGTCGCATTCGGTATCTGGATCGTTGTGTTTTCCGAAAGAGGCGAGTCACAAGTAATGTGGTTGACGATGGTCAGCTCCACATCATCCGCGTGCTTGTGGCGTACAGATGCGAAGGCGACTTTCTTCTTGCGAGGATTAGTGATAGAGGGAGTGACGAACTCGATAGACGGGGGAGTTGGTAAATTGTTGACGTTGGATGCAGGGGCCGATTTTCCCAGACGACGCATTACATAGTTGTATGCTTGGTGGCATACTCTTATCAGGATAGTCGCGTTAGACACAGCGACCGAGGTAACGGTCTGAGTTTATTGGTCACAATATAGTTGTTAAGGTAGTGTATATTTCACTCACCATGGCGTTCACGAGGCAGAGTAGGAGGGCTATATCGGTGATATTTTTTGACAATATAATCGTCCAGCATGAAACATGAACGACCAGACTTAAGGCGCTGCATGATAACCCAACGAGGATGACAATACGTCTGGCCTTTGATATCTTGGCTCTGAAAAAAATACTCCACGAAAGGTGTATGATGTAGGTGTCTGCTATGATAGTAACTGAATGCCCGGTCAATGTTGTGAAGCGTGTAATACAAATGATAAACTTACAGACAAGTGTCCACGCCATGAATGCGACGGGAAGGAGATACCAGCTGTCATCTTCGTGAGCTCTGTTTTGCTGGAAAATTATGTCCATGATGACGCAGAATACTAGCCCAATAACGGAAAACACCACGGCGGATCCCCTAGTGGTGTAGAAGTAGCTCGCCTTTGTGACTTTGAAGATTCGGCACATGATTAGCATGATACCTGCCTTCGAAAGCCTGTCCCGGCGTTAAATATAAGTTAAAGTATTTGAGGACTTTACGAACCAGGACACGAAAAAATAGCCATTCAACGAAGCGGCGTATACGACTGGGTTAATGGAGTATTGGGGCGCCCTGACTGATTATTGGTGAGATTTTGTAGAACGTTGTGGAGAAAAATGTTTGCGTACCGAGAGTTAATACGGCAGCAAATATAAGACAGTTCGCGATGGCAGCCGCAACCTCCAACGCATCGTCCCACCACAGCGAGCCGAGCCGATACTTCCTGTCGGCTAACCTGATAAATGTGAGGCTAATGGCGATGGCGTTTCCGATTATAAGCGTCACTGTCGAATGTTAGCTATAGGTTTCTATAGAGGTGTCGGGAGGACCTACCGTCCAAAGTATCCGATAACGCCGCCATGTTTGGGGTAGACGATGTTTAAAGTGATGAAATATGGTAGAGAGAGTTGTGGGTCAGGAAAACTAAAGTATGTCGTGGTTGTAAGGTCTGAAGTGCGTCTTCAAAGAGGGGGAAATTTTTCAGTAGAGTGGTTCGAGGGCAGTCAGGGTGGGAGCGTTACGAGGGTGTTTTTTGGGGAGAGTTGATTCGCTAGTGTAGTTTTGTTTGTTTTATTTAATACTGATACGAGACCGTGCGTGAGACCCGCACATTTTGATTTGGTGTCTGGGCTGGAATAATATTTTGGGTCTAAAATAAATCGGTAAGATCGCAGCTTGAGATCGGTTGGATTACCTTTAAGAGGATATCTTCTTATGAAAGCTGTAGTCTATGTATCCTATGGCTCATCGGCTGCATCGTAAATTGGTTATCGAGTATGTACACCATCCTGACCGGTTGTACATTGGCAGCCCGACCGTCCCAAAAAAAAAAAAAGTGCCATGAGACGAAGGAGGAGATAATAGGGTATCTCACCTTGTATTTGCACGGTTTAGGTATTTTATATTTATTAGAGACGTCTCCTGGGTAATAAACCGTGTTATTTTATGGTGTTTTCAAACCGGGGCACGCCGGTAGAATTAATGGCGCTGTTTGTTTGCGTCCTTATGCGGAATGGGTGTTACTGAACGTTTGACGTTTCCATTCTTGAGTAAATACGAAACCCTTTGGCCTAGGGCTTGGATTCAGCTTCATCGAAAAACCTCTTATATCTGGTGTTATGCTGGGTTACGATGCTTTGCAGAATGAATATGTGAGTACGTGCCTATTTGACCATTCGTGGTTATCGTGGACTTGTTAACGAGTTCGTCTGCGTTGCTCTGGAGTTTAGGATCGGCGTTTGCAGGATATGGGCGAATATTTTTCCAGAACTGACCTGGATTTATTTTTTTACCGTCAGTAGTGCCATCGTGAGTCTTCGTTCGAGTATTTATGGTCGTCTTCCTCATCCTGCATTCGTGAAGTAGTCGTCCATGTGGCAGGGGCCCGTAAAAAGTATGTCTGTTGTCTTTGGCCACGACGAGACGCCTTCCTGCCTACATCACGTACGTCAGGTTTTGTTATCTGGCGCTCACAATATGTTACTTACGTGTGTCTGATAGTAAAGATATCGGCGTTTTATAACAAAAGTCCCTTGTATTTCGTGAACGTGCGACAGAAAACCATTCGAGATACGTTTGTGATCTTTGCAAATGATAAATTTAGGTTTAAAAACCGTTGGTATACGTCTTCGCAAGATTGGGGTCCTGCTTAAGATCTAATATCAGCGTGGACGATGTGACATGGACGAGGGACGATTACCTGGTGGCTTGTCGTAGTTTCGCATACTCGGCGTGGGGAATACTGTAAATCGAAGTATCGTCATCATCGTACCGCCTTTTCTGACGACATTTTATTTTTGGTAGAACGTGTTCTATGAATCTGTTCGAGTTCAAACGAAATATTGTTAGAGCGTAGATGGTGCGTGGTCGATTGGTGTTGCAATAGGCTGGAGCTGATTCTGATTGCATATTTAGTTGGAATGTCGTCCTTGCCATGTAACCTCGTACAGCGGTCGAAAGCACGGTTTTGTCGAAATGAACGAATTAAACTTTCCGATTGTTTTTGGTCCCGAATGTACTGCGCGTGCTCTTATCGGGCAGATTGTGGTGAGTTAAGACACCATGTAACTGTGTTAGGAAATAACTTGCCATTTTAGACTCGGAATCGCGTTAGTGGTTGGGAGCTAACTTACGTTGAGTAAATCTTGACTAAACGCGCTCAGTCCTCGATGTTGCTAAGTTGCTCTTGCCGGTACTTCTCTCGATCAGAGTGAGGATTCATCCCAGACGTGCGCTGTAACTGCTGATGCAATTTAGTGAATGTAGGGTGCGACCTGAAGCCTGTATAGGTTGTTTTCTTCGATGTCGGCGTCCAGAAGTTGAAAGGGAATGTAGGTGCCCTGTTGAGGCCGATTGTAATGCGTTTTCCGTAAGTACTGAATCATTATCGTGTCTTTCGAGACATTGACATTGGCGTGCTTCCTTAGTTTGACTCGTCGGAGTAAGATTCGTCGCTCTGCGTCCTAATTTCATGTATAGGAAACCTGCCACTTCGCGTCGAAAGCATGCTGTTTCAATAAGGTTAGGGTTTACTAACATTGACGGTTCGACGATGCATAACGGGACTTTTGTTATCTCTCGTTGAATTTGATAAAGTACTCCTCTGGATGCCAATAAGAAATTTCGTAGGTGTTTTCCGATAGGCAGACCTTGCTCCTGTTACTGTCGCCTAATCAACGCTATTCGAAAGGATGTGTGGCCGGTATACCGGAATTTCGCTTCCGGTGTGGGAAATTTTGATAAGATCCCCGTGATTCGGTCAACCCGATTTGTCATTATTAATATTTATTTATTGTCATTATTTCATACTCAGAGACGGAGCATTTCTGAGCATTAGATACTCAGGAACGGTATTCTGTGGATAAATCTTCTTTGAAACTGATTCTGATATTTACGTTACATAGTGTTCTGAATAAATACCATGGGATTTTTACACAGGGAGAGTTTGATCACTCCGTACAATCGTGGGTTATTTATGATTAATTCAGGGGTTATACCGATTTGGTATTGGTGGATGAGTGGACTTAGGACAGCAGTTGCTGCTCTAACATCCTATATGTATAAGAGATAGTTAGTCTGATATTATAATTATTATCCATTTTATAAGGCGTACATCTTTATGAGTTTTGTAATCTGTTGAGCATCATCCGGTGTGACATTTAGAATTTCCGTATCGGAGTGCTTGATCACGAGGACCGACCCCCACCAGTGGGAGTTCGCAATGGGGGTCAATCGGCTGACGAGTTCGTTGCGCTGGAACTCTGATGGGCCGAGTGCCTGATGGCGCAAGTCAGGGGTTTGAAGATGAAAGCCCGTCGAGCAGATTAGTTTGACATACCTGATTCGAATACAGGGCGGTGTATTTGCATGGCAAGGGTGAGTCTTTCACATCGCGCGTAAAGGTGGTGCGGTTTGATCCTAAATTTATGATGTATGGCGATCCCGGGTCGTGAGTCATTACCCACCAATCCGTCCCAAGGTCGGATACAAATTTTGCTTCGGTGATTCCTACATCAGTGGGTATGGGTACAAGATGCAAGCCCAAACATTCGGATCCGTATAGTAATCCGATATACGTCGTCCCGACCTTGATAAATCTCGTTTTAATATCAATTTATTAATGCAATTTATTCTCAAAAAATACCGGATGTTTAGCCGCGATTTCCGCTGTAATATCCAAGATGTCAGAATCTCGCATTGAAAGTCATATGTCAGTGATGAAGAGCTAGGTAGGAAAGCGCTTTGAGCGTGTAGTTAGGATCGTTGGACGACAGTGGCTTTTATCCCCAAAAATTCGGTGATAGTCAGGAGCTCTCATGTCATTGACGTTGTCCATGTGAAGTTTCGTTACGTGCATCACATGTCATACTCTGTTCCTTCTGCAAATATGTAGTGGAAAGCGAGGTAAGTAAAGAATACATTAGGTAGCGGGAGCGCGGTTGTCGTGAAAAAACATATAGATATCGTATTTCGCATATGAATAGAGTAAGAATAACTTCGCCACAAATATATGGGTTTCACGGTTGGAAGTTAGGGCGGTTGCGTCAAACGGCATCCAGTCGTGAAAAAAAAGTAGATGTCGATGCTCACAGGGTGCGCGAAACGCTTCGAGGAGAATTGTCGCTGTTTCGAGCCGCCTTTCGGAAAAAGTAACCATGGAGAACGGCCAGGTTGCAGGCGATGATACATGTGATGATCTTCTGTAATAGTAAGTACGAAGAAATGATGCTGAGGATTCACGGCGTACCAGAGCGTTTGCGAGCCATATGATAATTTGCCTGTCAACCAGAGGCTCGTGGATGTATACAATGGTGGAAATCGTATTAACCGTCATCATCCAGAAGGAACCAGAATTGCTGACGGCGACAACAGCGCGTTCCATTGTAGATGATAGGTCCTTCAGTATAAAAAATGGTGAAAAGAACACTATTCCATCGGCTAATAAATCAACTAAGAATAATGGCATTATTGGTCAGTGCCTTTTCAATGATAAACTTGGACGGAACCTAAATACAGTCCTATAACCGTGAGCTTCGTAGTAGGGCATCGAGCATCGGGAATTTCAAGCCATGCTGTTTGTCTTCCGCAGAGAAAGTGAATGGATCCTGACATGCAGATGCCTACGAAGACGAGGACTCCGATGACGTATCGAAGTTTCGTTAGTTTTTCCGGGTAGGGTTCAAACAGCCTTGCTGTCGTTACAAGAAGGCTAGTCCTCGAAGTCCTGGAATGAAATATTACTTTCATAGAGAAAATATACGTGATAGGAGATTAACTTACCATAGAACAAATGTTTTTGTCCCAACGGTTATCCAGTAAAGTTCTGCAGATGTCCTTACGGAAAAAGTCCCTGCTAAGTCGTGAAATATATGCTCAATTCTTATATTACCGTAACAGGTGGAGCGCTTACTGTATTCAATGAGAGCTATAAAAACGAGTACGCTTCCGATGGATGCGAATCCAGCAAGGCTATCGTCCCACCCGGGCTTGAAACAGGACACTCGATAAGTAACACGCCAAGTAGTGAAGTTCAGGACGAGCGCGTGAACGATGAGAATTGAGGCTGGAAATTGCAACGGACGGTTTTAATCAGCTAGTCAAGGGCAGTAAAGTTCTAGACGCACTTGTCCACCCCGAAAACTTGTTGTCAGCCTCCATGACGTTCGCAGTTGAGGATAGGAGCGTGCTTGTACTACCAAGGATAGGGGGGGGGGCAGAATAAGATGTGTAAAAGTAAGGAGCCGTTGCGTTGTGGTGAATTTAACGGTTGTTGTGGTTGGGTTGAGAAACGTTCAGTGGTGTCGCAAGCTACGGGGCCAAAAAACGACCCTTGAATTGAATTGCCTGGTCGTAACGTATAATTAGTAATTTATTTATGAATTTTTAAAGGAGGATACGAAAGCGACCAGGTCAATCTTACTTAACCTTGAAGTTGGCAAGGCAAGGACGGTGTAGAGCAAAGTATGTACAGGCTCGTTGAAGGGGAGGTGATGATTTATTGTGGGGTAGCCGCTGGGAGAAATGGGGAGGTGTGCTTGCGACGTACCATATCTGAATCCGTCGACTGCGTAAAATAAAGCAAGGGATTAAAGAATAGTTTTTTTTTTGAACCCGTAATCTAACCTGTGGGTAATTCGCGTACAGAACAGACAAAGTACAGTATTCCGTTTCGAGTAGCGTACGAAATTCTGTTTGAATGTAGGTATGCACCTGTTTGGTTATTTGATTTATGTCGAACTTGTAGTGGAAAATCACTGCGTACTCACCATAGTACTTACTTCGTTAACTGCTACGCCTTCAAGGACGCCGAAGTTTTATATATTTCATCTGGAACTATCATTGTCGGCTTTGGAAGTCGTTCGCCAATTCTATACCGACATCTGGGAGGAGGAGGCGTAGAGATTTCAGATGGTTACATTATATTTCCTGTAAGTAAACCCACACAATAGCGAGTTCGCTGCTTACTACTCTGAGTGCAGCTGTTTCACGAAAATAAAGGTAGTTATGGGATATGGATGTATTGGAAAACACACCTTGTATGGCACCATGGTTCGCCTGAAGCTTGAATGCAGACACAACGTCACCAGCCGCGAGGTCATTTGCTGCAAAATCAGCCCAATATCTGCTCTGATTAATTTCAGATTTTTATGGAAGTCGTAGTCGCTGTGGTGAATACCGCTCGCAAGCCCTGGTTCGCGTCGCTATACATTGCGTTAATTCGGCAGGCTGCCTGTACTTACTTCCGAGGCGGAAAATGCGACGGAGGCGCCGTCAATAACATGGGAGGACGCTATGAATTGTCTGGCTACGGAGAAAATGTGTAACGGAGGTGTTGAATCAGTATCAGTACGTGTCGACTTACATTTGACCAGAAAAGCTAATTGGTTGTGAATTTAGAATAAGATATCACGTATGAGTTGGCCTTGATTCATTACCCTTAGTTTCAGGTTCAGAAACGGGGAAGTAGACCTATTTGATTGCAAGAACAAGAAATTTGAAGAAAAAAAAAACCTCAACTGTTTATGGCCGATTGTCCTGGCGAATCTGTAACACAGCGCGACAAAATTTATTTGCGACAATACCGAGGATACACTGTGTTGAGGTAAATCTTATTGTATCTTTTTATATCGGGTTCGGGTGACTCACTAATTCCTTAAGGCTGTCCGTTCCGGTTATAAAGAAGAAATTTCCTATTGCGAAAAAAACACGAAGAACTTGGTTCGTCCGTATTAATAGCCTATCTGTATTGATTTTTTTGGGTGATTTCTGATATCCATCCTCATAAAGATACTGAAACCTACCAGCTGGGAATTCCTGAAGTGCCTTTGAATGCATGTAGCCTTCCTTTGGGAGAGCGAAATGTTGGTTTGCTAAATGACCGAATATCCAGCCTCGGAAGTGTAGAAAATAATCCACGTTCTTCGAACTGCCTGTTACTTGGTGTCATAGGTGAACACGTCGAACCTTTCACGGCTAGGAACCTTGCTTATGCATATGACGTTACAGGACCTCCGCGGCACCTAGGTGGGTGTGGACGTATGGACTGGAGACTGGTTGAGGTGTAATGTGTGCCGTCGGTGAACGATGATATGCCTGGCACTCATTGTGTATCAACGGTACCGTTGTCATATGCTCGTCACTCACCATTACCCAGTATGCCCAGTCATCCACCCCTCCCAGCTGTCGGCCTTGGTTGAAGAGATGTTGTGATGCAACGAAATTGATTCTGGACGTTCGGTTGTTTAGATTGGTCTATGCACGGTAAGTTGTCAATGGCATTACTCGTCCAACTTGTGAATCTCGCTCTTCGTCGTATAGGTGCTCGTAATCATATCCCACATCGGCAGGGTAGAGGTATAGAGGACCGGATGCCCATGCAATGTTGTGATGGCGAAGTTAGAGTGTCGGTGTTTCGTCTTCGCATTTGTCGCAGATGCTCGGGACGCGGTTTACCAACTCTAGTAGGACGCTGGGGTAAACTCAGTGTGAAGTGTAGGGTTTCATGTACTTGCTGTTTGTCGTTCGAAGGTCAATGCAGCGATTTTCTGTCTTGGGTGTTGTTGGGATGATCAAGTTGCTTAGTAAGTGGCTCTTTCAAACAAATTGACTTTGAAATAGCCTTCGCCTTCTCCGTGTCTTCGCAACCCTCGCTTTTTGAACACCAGTTTGTTACAGAAGAAGATGGCATGTTCCTAGTTCTCTACAGGCTGTACCTGAGGAACGAGCTACTGCACCTCTCATCGGTGACAATCATGGCCCTCGAGTCGAAGTCGAACACTGCATGTCTTATCTGCTTACACGGCGCAAATTTCCTTGTTCTTTTGGGCGTCATTTCAAGTGATGGAACTTTCTTGAGCTTCGAGACTTAGGATCAGTGGTTTCTAGGCTTTTTTCATGCACCAGTTTACGAGGTTTGGGTCCAAGTTTCTTTGGCATGTCTTGTTGCTTAATTCACGTGTACCCAGTCCTCGGTTGGATTGTCCGCTTATCTTCATACTGTGGCTTCTATCGACTACATGCTTTCTTCTACGTCGATTAACCTTGAACGAAGTAAAGATCAAGTTTCTCGGCTAGAAAAGTATTCGTATCGAGCTAGGCAAAATCTAC